>PVHX01007140.1:0-93927 GCA_004024805.1 Geosciurus inauris | reverse complement strand
ATATACACAATGGAATATTATTCAGCAATAAAAGAGAATAAAATTATGGCATTTGCAGGCAAATGGATGGAATTGGAAAGCATTATGCTAAGTGAAGTAAGCCAATCCCAAAAAACCAAATGCAGAATGGTCTCTCTGATTAGTGGATGCTGATGAATAAGGGAGGTGGGAATGGGAAACATAAGAGAAATAGAGGAACACTGGACACAACATGGGGGAAGTGGGGGGCAGGAAAGGAGAATGGGTATAGTAAAGATGGTTGATAAAAAAAATATATATATATATACTGTTCATTGAAAGTGCATATAAAGGTGTTTAATATGAAAAAAAATGATTTTAGAGGTCACTTGAAAAGTCACTTCTAATTAAAATTTATAGGATTGAAAATTAAAAAAAAAAAACGGAAAGACTTTTCTTTAAGGTCTAGAATAGGGTAAGGATGTCCACTCTCATCACCTATACTCAAAATAATACTGGAGATCCAAGCCAGAGAAATTAGGCAAGAAAAAAAAATAAAGTTTATCCAAATTGAAAATGAAGAAGTAAAATTATTTCTTGTTGGTAAATGGCATTGCTCTACATACAGAAAACCCTAAAGACTATAAAAAATTGTTTGAATTGGTAAATTCAATAAAGTTTCAGGATATAAAATCAACCTACAAAAACCAGTTTTGTACTAGGCATGGTGGCACATACCTCTAATCTCAGCAGCTCAAGAGGCTGAGGCAGGAGAATCACATATTCAAAGCCAGCTTCAGCAATTTAGTGAGGCTCTGAGCAACTTAGTGAGACTCTGCCTCAAAATAAAAAATAAAAAGGGCTGGGGATGTGGCTCAGAGATTAAGTGCCCTTAGGTTTAATCCCTGGTACCAAACAAACAAATAAAAACAGTTTTATTTCTGTATATTTCTAGACATATTATCTTAAAATAAAATTAAGAAATAATACATTTGTAGTAACATTAAATAGAATAAAATGCTTAGGAATATTAAGCAAAGACATAAAGACTTGGACTTGTACACCAATAAAGTAAATTAAAACAGACACAAGTTGAAAGAGATGCCATAGAGTCTTTCATATACTGGAAGAATTGATATTATTAAGATGTCCTTATTACACAAAGTGATATGTAGATTAAATGAAATCTCTATCAAACTCCCAATGGTATTTTTTACAGAAATACAAAAAATAACTGTAATACTAATATGGAATCACAAAAGACTCTGAATAGCCAAAGCTATTTTGAGCAAGAAGAAAAAGCTGGAAACATTATAATGATTGATTTCAAATTGTATTATAAAGCCATGGGTAATCAAAATGGTATAGCACTGGCATAAAAGAGACACTTAGACCAACGGAACAGAATAGAGAGCCTAGAATAAACCTATGCAATAAAGTCAACTGTGTCTTTGACAAGGGTGCCAATAATACACAGTGGGAAGCATAATCTCTTCTATGTTACTGAATTCTATAGTACTTGTGTCACTTACTTCTTAGCAGAGGTATTTTTTCAATGTTATATTTGCACAGTCTTGACTTAGTTTAAACTCCTTGTGATTATTAATATTTTTCTTTTAGCCCATTACCTAGTAAAAATGTCATTTCACATTTCATTCATCATTCATTCAACAAAAACTTGAGTGCCTAAAAAAAATGCTTTCTTAAAAAATTATAGTGAATTTTACAGAAAATGTTTGAAAATTACCAGCAGTAATAGTCAAGAAAATCTATTAATAATAATGTAATAAAAAGTAAAAAAAATACAATTTTTTTATTCAATTTTATTCAATTACTATTTAACACTGTTGTCCTGGTGAAGTATTTCCAGTTATTGTAGCTGTGAACTGCTAGAAGCATGGTCCATTGCCAAAAAGTGGCTGCAGAATACCCTTGAGTTGAGCACAGTCTGGGTAGCAGAAATCCAGATGAGCCACGGAACCATCTCCTCTACATCAAGCTCAACATACACTTGTATATTTTTAAACATGTGTTTGATGACAGGGAAAGCACTTTCAAAATGCTTCTCTGTGCACATAAGCATCATAAAACAATCATGGATGAATTTAGGTAGGAAATTCCTACTTAGAGGCCCTTGGGCGTCATGATGAGCCTTGAAGCTACACTGCTGAGTAGAATCCTGAGTATCAAGGGTCACCCTTACCCATCAATATGATCTCAAACAAATTGTTCAAACTCTCTATGTCCTAATTTCTTTCTTGGTAAAGCAAGTATAGTAGTATGCATAATTTATAGGGTTAAGGAGTGGTTTTAATGAGTTCATATATGAAATATCCTAAACACAGTGCCTGATACATAGTAAGTGCTCAGTAAACATAATAACTAAGAAAATGGTCTGGATAAAACAGGCAGAAATAAACTGATCCACTTCCATGTGCAAATTACAGAACTAGATATCTAGACTGACCCTTCTGTTGAATAAAATCTTCTTTTAAAAATACCTCAGCATGTATTTAGTTGGCTGGCAAGAAGAAATTTGTAGTGGCTGAAAATGAAGCAAAAGCAAGTACCCAAAGAGATTAATTACCCACCCTGTCATAGGTCAGGCTCCCTAGAAGCAGAACCCAAAGCGGGAATTCAGATGTAGGAATATAGTCTCAGTTAAAATGAAGTCTTGGGCTAATGCAGGGAGCAGAGAGGGGAAGGGACCTAGAGCATAAATTTTGCTATAGTGTTATTTCCCTTGAAGCAAGAGTACCAGACTTTGAAACTTCTTTCATTCAGTTACTTTCCATGTGTTGATGGAGGCTACTTCCTGAGTGAATCTTTCTGAAGCATCCGTGAATATTCAGCAGCCAAACACAACAGGTGGGGGTTGGAAGCACTAGGCCCATTTAAGGTTCTGAGGAGGTAACTCCCTGAATCACCCCTAAGACTTGGAGCCCATCCATTGCCCCACTTAGATGCACCTGCTTTTCACATTACATTCACTAGTGTCCCTTATGGAATTATGATCGTGATTCCTGGGAAAACTTGCAAGGGGAATAAAGTTTGCATGGCTTAAGTTCATCTCAAAGACATATCCAATACTATTTTGTCTTCTAGCTTTCCATCAGTCTAGGAGAGTATTTTTGCAGTCTAATTGCTTGCCTATAGGGGTGCCCAGATTCTTATCCTTGAGGAAGTTAAACCCCTCATTATTATATTCTCATGAGGCCACGATTGCTTAACACATTTATATAAAACTAAAACAGCACAAAATTAACAAATACACCCCAGTGATTCACCTTTGTACTAGACCCATTCTATCCAGCTCCCATTCGTAGCAGTAATCATATTTCCTCAGGAAGGTCAGGCCACATTTCCCCTGCCTATAAAATATATATCATTTCTGTTCTTGCTCTTCAACATGCACAAAGAACCCAGAGTGACCAGACATCAGCTGAAACTTTCAACGGAGGTAGACTCTTAACTCTATTTCTTGGTGAAAGCACCTCATCCCCAACCCTAACCAGAATATCAAGATCCACAGAGCATTAATTTGTAGGGACAGAAAAATGAACTTCTCCAAGTAGTTCACTGGGAGGGAGGGTAAAGGAGGACACTAGTATGTTCACCTATATTTTCTGAACTTACATAGTCTACCTATTGGACATACATGAATAAATAGTGAATGTTGTTTAAGGCTTGCACTACTCTCTAATGAGTCCTATGCGGATGTCTTGGTGCCTCAGTCAGATCTGGGGTGATAAAAAATTGTATCTGTCCTTTCACTAGCCTACAGTTAACAGAAACTGGATGTCCCAGGAGGCTATGCACTCCTCTACCATGTGGGGTGGGGATAGACGTCAGCCAATGATAGGTTGACACACTGTACAAAAGGCCAGCACCCTCACTCAAAATAGAAGTGCATGATAAAATTTGTACTGCAGACCTTCCCCATGGGATCAGAGAGAAGCTGATCTCCAGCTTCTTGTAACCACCTTGTATTTATGAAGTCAACGTTTTTAGATTCCATATAGAAATCATATGGTATTTGTTTCTCTTTGCTCACCTGATTTATTTATTTTAGCATAACATCCCCATGATTCTCTATGTTATTAAATATGACATGATTTCTTTTTTTCTTTTCCATTTTATTTTGGTTTTCATTTTATTTTTATTATGTATTACCTAACACACTGTATGCTACATAATATATCAAATAACCAAATGACCATACTGATTTTTTTCCATGAATCAGGAAAATCCTTCCTTAATGTTCTCCAAACCCTTTGACTTATAATAATGATTAATTCCAGATATGTGTCTGTATCTTTCCATTAAACTCCACCTATAGGAGAAATGGGCAACCCTTTTTTCCTTGCCCCCATTAGTGAACCTGTGGATGTAGGCAGTGGCCACTAAGGTAACCAAGCACATACCCATTATACGGAGTCCTGGAAGAATTTCGAGCCACATTTTGGCACAGTTATCTAAGCCAAAATCTAAGCCAAATCCCTACCCCTTAGGCTCCTTAGAGGTGATCGAGTTTGGCTCCTTTCCCAGTAAACTCCATGCTCTAGATTACTTTTAACACCTAATACAATATGCATGCTTTGTAATAATGACAAACAAAGTCTGCACATGTTTGGGGCAGATGAAATTTTTCCAAGTAGTTTCAATCCATAGTTGGTTAAGGAACCTGCAAGTATGGAGGACCTCCTATATTGATTGGTCATCTGTATGTGAAGGGCTTAGAAAGCAAATCTGTAGAGACCTAGCATATCAGTGGTCACCTGGAACTGAAGGAAGGAGCAAGGATTTAATGCACATGAGCACTGGGAATATTTTTGAGGTGACTGAACTCTTTTAAAACTGGATTTACGGTGATAGTAGCATAGTTCTACCACACCATACACTTCAAATAGGTGGATTTTATGGTATAAATAGTATGTAAATATGACATAATTTCTGAATAGTATTCCATATTGAAACATCACATTGTACTCGATAATGGGTACAATTATTTGTCAATTGAATACTAAATCAATTTCTTTTTCTATTCTCTTTTTCTTTTTGTAGTCCCCGTTTTTTACTTTTCACTTTTAATTGTAAAAAAAATTTCAAATATCATTTTACTATATTATTTTTTACTTTTTTCCATTCTGTGAGATTTTGTGTGTATCGGTGTATGTGTATATGGGTGTGGGTGTGTGTTCTCACTGTGTGGTTAGCTTCCCTCTCTCTCTCTCATGAAATATATATGTATACCTATAGTTATATATATATTCATATAATTTTACTTTTATTTTAATTGCTTCCTTCTGCATCTGTTTGTTATTTAGCCTTGGTTTGACTTAGGTGAGGTATAATGATACATGAATTTGAGTTGTTTTGATCTTACATTTGTTTATGTGTTCATAGCTTGGTCTTTGTCCCTCTTATTCCCTTGTGTTCACTATCTTCCCCCATTAATAGTCAAATTTTCCTGTTTCCTTTTCCTCTATTTTGTTTTTTATTACTCTCGAGTTTCTTACTCTTCCTCCTTCACAGCCATCATCTGCTACACACTCTTGCTTCTCCTCTGTTCCATTTTTAACATATTTTAAACCTTTTTTATGCCTTCCTACCTTATCTTGTTTTAACTTAAAAAACTGCAATTCCACTATCTAATAGAATTATATAGTTTATGTAATGCCTACCCCATTCATGTTGTCATCATTAATGCAGTGGACTATGTAGTAGACACCTGACTAACTAAAGCCTGACCTAGTGCATGGCTTTTTTGTTGGTAGTGACACTACCTGCTGACCACTCTATTCCTACATAGGTGTGATTAGTGTTGTAGACACAAAACATTTATCTTAAGGATGTACATCTGCTGTTAACATTAATGATATTCCTGGCTCCCTGTTTCCTTAAAGAGGGGCTGGAAAGTGGAACACATCTAGTTCATAGAGCAAAGATCCTGCTTCTGAGAAACACAACTCAATCAAGTAACAGCAAGTATCACCCTTACACATGGTCTCACTCTACCTGATCCTCAACTTTACTTTATCACATAGAATTGGTGAGATAAAAACCCCAGACCAACAAGCAGGCCCCAAGAAGGAACAACCAGAGGGATTCCTCAGGTCCATTCCTGGACATCTACTCATACATTAAAATCAGAGGAAATTCCCAGGACAAAAAAGATAACTACACACAAAGGACATACTTATAAAAGAGGAAGGGGAATCCATCCTAACTAATGTGCAAGTTCAAAACCTCTGGAAACATGAGGAAACAGGGAAACAAATCTCCCCCCAAAATTCATAATTTCTCAACAAAAGATCCCACAGATATGAAAGGGGATGAAATTCCAGAGAAATACTATAAAAAACTGATTTATTAAAGTGTTCAGTGAACTAAAATAAGATCCAAGCAATGAATTAAGAGAGCAAATACAGGAGATAAAAGACCATACCAATAAAGAAATAGAAGTAATGAAAAGAAACCAATCAGAACTCCTGAAAATAAAAGTCACAAAGGATCAAACTGAAAATTCACTTGAAAACATCACCGATATTTTAGATTGTGTAGGAACTAGAAATTTGGGCCTTAAGCTGGGCGCGGTGGCTCACGCTTGTAATCCTAGCACTTTGGGAGGCTGAGACAGGAGAATCGCGAGTTCAAAGCCAACCTCAGCAAAGGCGAGGTGCTAAGCAACTCAGTGAGACCCTGTCTCTACATAAAACACAAAATAGGGCTGGGGATGTGGCTCAATGGTTGAGCGCCCCTGAGTTCAATCCCCAATACCAAAAAAAAAAAAAAAGAAAAGAAAAGAAATTTGGGCCTTGAAGACAGGGTATATTAATGTGAATACACAGTATTCAATAAAGATAACACCATGATCAGAATATACAAGAGCTCTGGGACAGCAACAAGAGAACAAACCTGAGTGTCACGAGATAGAAGAGAGACCATGAAGATACCAGCTAAAGGTATTAAGATCATCTTTAAAGAGATAGTAACAAAAAAATTTCCCCAAATTTGAAATGAGATAGACATCCACATGCAGGAGGCATGTAAGAAGCCAAATAGACAAAATCAGAACAGAATTTATCCAAGACATATCATAATCAAAATGCCTACCAGAAAATAAAGAAAGAATATTAAAGTTTCAAGAGAAAAATGACAGATCACATTTAGAGGAAAACACATAAGACTCATTTCTGACTTCTCAACCTACATCCTAAAATCAAGGAGGGTCTGGACTGAAATATTTCAAGCTCTTAAAGAAAACAATTGTTACTCAAGATTGCTATATCCAGCAAAACTATCTTTCCAAATCAGTGAAGTAAAAATGCTTCAAAACAAAGATAAACTAAAAGAACTCATGAATATGAAGCCAGCACTACAAAGAATATTCAAAGATATACTGTACACAGAAGATCCCACAAACAAACCCCAGATCTCCCAAACACATGAATATCACTGGAAGAGTTAACCAACTAAATGAAAATTAAGACTGAATTAAATATAACAAACCAAGAAGTCAGGAAACAACAAATATCCATAATAATGTTGAATGTAAATGATCTCAACTGCCCAATTAAAAGACATATACTAACAGAATGGATCAAAAAACAAGATCCAACTATATGCTGTATGCTGTTTGCTGGAGACTTATCTCATAGGCAAAGGTACCCACAGACTGAAAGTGAAACAATGGACAAAAATATTCCCTGCAAATAAAGAAGAAGAAAAAAAAAAAAACACCCAGGACTAGCTATTCTCACATCTGATAAAGCATATTTCAAGCAAAAAATTAATCAGAAGAAGTAAAGAAGGCCACCACATCCTGGCAAAGGGAACAATCCATTAAGACAATATAGCAATTTTAAATATATGTGCCCCAATGTCAGTGCACCTAATTACATTTTTAAAAATCTTGACATTAAATATAGATAAACCCACTGGATGATTTCAATACACCCTTACCACTGATAAAATGGTCATTCAAACATAAAATCAATGAAGATATTCCTGACCTAATAAATGAACCTAATAGACATCTACAGAAATTTTACCCCCAAACAGCTCAATTTACTTTCTTCTCAGTAGCTCATGAAACCTTTTCCAAAACTTACTATATTCTAGATCACAATGTAAGTCTAAATAAATACAAAAGTAAAATGATATCATCCCATGCATTCTATTAGATCATAATGGAATGAACTAGAAATCAACAGCAAGAAAAATAATAGAAACCACATAAACACATGGAGTTTGAACAATATTCTTTCAACTGAAGAATGCTTAATAGAAGGAATGATGACAAAAATCAAGACATTCTTAGAAACAAATGAGAACAAAGATATGTATCAAAATCTCTGGGACATTATGAAAACAGTTCTAAGAGAAAAACACACAGCATTAAGTGCCTAAATTAAAAAAAAATAAATAGAAATATCCCAATTAAATAAGCTATACTCCACCTCAAGCACTTAGAAAAGGAATAAAAAACTAATTCCAAAATCAGTAGAAGAGAGGAAATAATTAAGATCAGAGCCAAAATAAATGAAATAGATAATAAAAAATTACACAGGATCAATGCAACAAAGAGTTGATTCTTCATAAAGATAAATGAAACTGATAAATCCTAAGGCAAACTAACCAAGAAAAAAAAAAAAAAAAACAGAAAAAAGGTCCAAATACACAAAATTAGAGATATAAAAAAAGGAGATATCATCAGACACTTCTGAAATGCAGAGGATAATTAAAAACTATTTTGAAAATTTATACTCCCATAAACTAGAAAATCTAAAAGACATCGACAAATTTATAGACACATATGACCTGTTGCATTAAGACAATAAAAAGTCTTGTAATAAAGATTATGTATTATCTCTATGTAATTCAGATTACGTAAAGAGCTCCTTCAACTCAGTAATAAAAATATATGATAATAAAAATGTGCAAGGGACTTGTACAAACAAGAAAAAAGATATAGTAATTTCTAAAACTTACATGAGAAGATACTCAACATCATTAGCTTTAAGGAGGAAACTAAAACTATAACAATATATCACTTCATGCTTGGTCAATTTTCCATCACTATGACAAAATATCTCAATTTAAAAGTAAGTGTGTACATTATACATAAAATATGTGTGTTTTATTATATGCAAGATGTGCCTCAGAACAGTTGATTAAAAATATTTTCAAATTTAGAATGGTTCTTTTTCCATCTGTTTTTTCTAATACCAACAAAAAGAATGTTAATGCTTATTGAGCATCTATTCTGTGCCAAGCATTATAAGTGCTTCACAGACACTAATTTCACCCTCTTCAAAATTCTATGATACTGCCTTGCATGGTGGTGCATGCCTGTAATCCCAGTTACTTGGGAGACTGAGGTGAGAGGATCTCAAGTTGAAAGTTAGTCCTAGCAGCACTTCAAGACTCTGCCTTAAAATTGAAAATAGAAAGGGCTAGGTTGTAGCTCAGTGATAGAGAGCTCCCTGGGATCAATCCCAAGTATCAAAACAAAACAAAACAATTCTAGCCTACTTCATATCATAACTATATGTTTCCTATCTCCATTTTATATGTAATGAAGTTAAAACAGAGAATATTGTATACATACACTCAATGACTCACAGGTAGAAACTGGTAGAGCCAGTCTATTAATGCAGGTACTCTAGATCCAGAACCTGGTCTCCTAATTACCTTGCTGTGCTGTCTCTAATTTCTTCACTGGAGTTATAATTAATTGGTTGAAAGATAAGGAGTTAATTTTTCTTAGTACTATTAGATTCCATAGGGTTGAAAACTCCTGAAGACTTGAACACTAGAAGCAGCTAAGCATGAGTAAATCCCAATTAACTTTTCCAGGGGTCTGTGCAACCTGGAACTACAATAGGTAAACTGCCATCTTTTCTCCAGGTGTTGTAGAGAGGCTGCCAGTTCCTCATAGCTGGAAACATTAGCGGTAACTGGTAGATCAGGTTCAAGCAGCATCACTGTGTGGTCTTCCAAAATACCTTGGATATTTTCTCGTCTCTCTTCTATTGCTGGGTTTCACTGACGGGTCTCCAGGTGTGCCTGGCCTCCAGGTGTTGCCAAGAAGGGCCCACTATCATCTTACCCTTCAAAAGTCCATACAATGAACTGAAATAGGTATGAGTGTAAGCCTGGGTAAGATTTCTGAGTGGAGGGCATATCCATATTTACAACGGAATGGCAGGGCTTTAAATGTCATCTCTGCATCTAGCATATGCTAACTTCACAGCAAACAAATTGGAACATACAACAGAATCTCATTAAACTAGTCTCATTATAATCTATAGGTTTATCTTTACCAAGACTGTAAGAATTGGGTTTGTGGGGCTGGGATGTGGCTCAGTGGTAGAGCACTTGCCTAGCATGCTTGAGGCACTGGGTTCGATTCTCAGCACCGCATATAAATAAATAAAATAAAGGTCCATTGATAACTAAAAAATATGTAAAAAAAAAAAAAGAATTGGGTTTGTGACATATAATTAGGTTATATGTATTCTTCGCAGTGCTTTATAATCAACCAATGGATTAAATTGCTTTTCCATTCCATGTTTCTGCATAGTATTTGTAGTACCCACTGGGAAGTGAGATAATGCTACTTTATTTTCATTTTTTTTCACTTTTTGAAATAATTTACTGTTCTATATATAATAGGAGTAAAGGAAAATTCATTAATCAGACCTAGAAAATGTCTGTTTAATACCTTCATGTTCACTTATTTCCTGAATTACTTTAGGCCATTGTTTCTCCAAATGACCTCTGCACCAAGGTCAACTGAATGGTGATTTTTAAAGTAGGTTCCTGGGCCCCACTTCTGAGTCTACGAAATCGGTGGATTAGCTAAGGGTCCCAAGAAACAATTGTTTAGCAACATACCAGGTGGTTCTTATTTACCCTTAAATTTGGCAACTTATGCTTGAGACCTGACAGAGAAGGAAAAAATGACCACCAAACATTTTATTTGTAAAAAGCAATTCCTAAAATGAATGGGAAATTAAACTGCAGCCAGAAAAAGAGACTTTTCACATCAGCACAGCAGCTTCTCTCTGCAGAAGGCTGCTTGCTGGCTTAAAAACCAGAATCTTTAAAACCTATATAACACACTATGCCATTATCTTCAACTTCACAAAGGGAGTTTCAGATCTGCTACATGAAAGATGTTGTAATAAGCCACACAAATGCTACATTGAACTAAAGCAAATGCAAGGGGAGAATTTAATACCTGCAGATATAAAACCTCAGTTTGTTTTTAAAGCTCCTTTTCATCTTGAGAAGAAAAAGAGATTTAATCAGCCCTTTCGAATAAGTTATCCCATGTCAGATTTGTGCTCTTATTTTAGTTCAAAGGGGGCAAAGGTAGTTTCTTCTAAACCAAGTTGGGGCAGAAACCGAAATAAATGAGCAGTTACCTTTATTTCCATGGATCGAATGATATGTAATATAAGAGACATTTTTATTTTGAAGAACATGAAGAGCTTGTATCCTACAGAAGCCTAAATGCAGCTGAATTGGAGTTTCTTGTTGTTTTTCACTTTTCCATGAAAATGAAAATGGATAAATGAATGAATGAACTAACAGATCCTTTTAAATAATTTGAGCATGCTTTACGTATTTCCTGCTCCTTGAATGATTTTTCACCTGTGACCAGAGAGTGCCTGAGCATTATAAATTGGCCTCTGCTTCCTGAACCCTGGCTGGCCTCAGTAAACCTGACAGGCTAAAAAGCAATGAAAAGATCTTAGGAAACAGGTGGCTCCAAGCAAGACTTTGTCCTCTCGGAGAAATTTATCCATTAACTTCTATAAAAGACTGGATTATCAGTGTGCTACTTTCTCTCCAGGCTGTAATCATCATCCACAGCTGAGTTGACATCATCTTTGTTCCTCTGAACTGAGATACAGAGTAGTCCACAGATCAGCTCTGCAGAACTATGACACAGCACCAGAAAGGAGACAAACTAATTTCATTTTGTTACAAAAAAGAGTGCATTCATTGCAAACCTATTTAACAATAAGTCCAGAGTTGGTGCAAACTGTAAATGCTACAGGAGAAAAGGTGCTGAAATTTATATTTAGAATGGAAAGGCCATATCATGTACTAAGGAAAGCTTTCAATGTTTTTCTTGTACATTTGATATAAAATTTCCACTTCATTTATAGGTAAAGTATTTTATTAGACATTTAAGATTTAAGTTTGAGTGAATAAAAGCAATGTACAAAGTAAATAGACTTTTTGGAGGAATGCTTATAGGAATTAGAAGAGCAGCTCTGGATTTCTCACTTAAATTGGTAAAGATATTCAAAATTGCTTTAGTTGATACTACTTATTCCCTCTTCTGTTACACCATGTGCCATTTGTGTTCTCTATCATCCTAAGTTTTCTTGTTTATTACTTTGACTGCACAGCAATTGCCTGCATTTTTTATCATCTTAAAATAATTGGCCATCAAGTTTCTAGTAAACTTGACACATAGAGTTTACATACATGGGTATTTGTCTAACTTAATTGTGCTTGTTATGAACAAAAATTGAAACGAAGCTTTGGTACTGAGAAGCTGAGGAAAGCTCCAAGCCTCTTGGAACCCTAACACTGACCAAGGGAAGATATTCTGCATCATAAGAATTGGAGTATTACATAAAAAGTGTTCCTAGATCTGAGAGTGAAGGTCACTTTGCTGATTAGTTCCTCACATCTCTCCTGTTCATTCCTGTTAAGGAGACAGAGATGGAGACATACTGAAACATGCTCTGGAGTGTTGCAATTGGACAAAGGATGTTTGTCTTATAAGAATCAAATGCCTTTCCATGATATCCAAAGCCATTATTCCATAATTTCAAGTAGTATGGTGTTATAATACACGACAATCTCTAACCTTGTTATCGTAAGACTTAAAGGGAATACAAATAGTCTAAGAACTGGGGGAGCTAGCCTAATACAGTTTAAATCACTCATATCACATTAATATCTACAATGGAGGAGCACAGAATAAAGGACAGCTGGAAAATAAGTTTAATAGTACCCTCCATGTCCATAAAGTGAAATATTAATTCTGATAATCCATTCAATGAGTATTCATTCAGCACCTAATACAATCAGTGTTGTGCTAAATGCTGTGGAGATAGTTACATAAGGAACATAAAATATGATGTCTGCCTTCAAGGAGGTCTTGTGATTGTGCATTGTTTCTCGCATTATTCTATGACTCATCACCTTCCTTCCTGATAGTAACTCAACTTGAATGCATTGTTTCTGCATGCTGTCTGCCAGAATCCAGCCCCACAAATGAATTCAAGTTTATCTGATTCCCTGTGGCTTCTCTGCTCCGATGCATTTAACAACTAATTAAAAAAAAAAAACGAAACAACTTTCATAACAGTAAAAATGCAAAGGAAACAGAACTACTGAGTTTTGGCTTCTCTATTTTTGATATGTTTTTTGAAATATGAAATTACAGTTAAAGACAACCTGTGTAATACACTTTACCAGATACAGACATGAGATTTGAATTTTTATTTTAGCAAAACTGGATAAACCCGGTTGAATACCATTTAGCCTCAGCTTTCTAATGAAATTTGCCAGAGAGGTTCCACTAACTTTTGCCATGTACATACAAATTCATAAAGTCTTCCTATTGATCCAGGCCTTTTGTTTTATTCTATAAATGTGCAAGTTATTTTTGAACAAACCTCGTGAATGACCCAATTTGAGTCATCTTTTTAAAAGATTGGTAAGATTCACTTTTGTTGGGTTTTGACAGTTGTATAAATACAAAACAATTGCTGTGATTATCCAAAGTTCTGACTGTTACAGTATATATACTTTGCAGTATTATCAAGTATATACTTTGCAGTATTACCAAGGGGTGCCTTGAAAAGATGGCTATTTTCATGATGTACATTGAAAGAGTTAGAAATTTTCTTATCACTCTATAAAGCTTCCCTAAATGATCTATGAACTAATTTTTCATTAATTTACATAAATTTTCTTAAATATATTTGTACTTCCAATCTATATAATTCTCTAAGACAATAATTTCTTCAGTTCTCATTATAACAATTTGTACTTTATCCTAAAACTAATTTAAAAAAGCATACTTAATACATCTGTTTTCCATGTTTGGTTGGAAAAGTTGATTTTAATCTTATTTGTAATTATATAAATATTTTTCCATTAAATAATTCAATTTTCCTCTCCGTAAGTGTTGAAGTTACTGAGTCTTCTATTCTTAATGTTCAGGTCAATAAACACATTATAAGCAAGGCATGACTACTACCTTAGGTGAGTTTCCATGGAATCTCTCCTGGGATAATCCTATTTACTCTAAGAAACTTTTGGTGACTCCCACATACATGGAGTCTCCTGATTTCTCACCTGCAGATCCACTTATCTGACTTCATCCTAAACATGAATGAAGCATATCCCACAGGCACTTTGTCCTAAACACAACACTTTAGAAACTCTTTAGAATTTCTCATTAAACAGCTTTCTGTTCTTGTCTTTTTTCTCTATCAGTGAATAAAATTTGTAAGAATCACTTTTTACAAAGAATCCAGGCTACGAGTCTAAACATCATTTTGAGTTACTTTATAAAATTAACCACCAAATTTTCCTCATTCTACATTTTTCATCTCATAGATATACATTATAAATGTGTGCATCTTTGCATACAATGGATACTTATTTAGTTTATGCTCTCTTTCTCTCCTCCTTGACTTTTATGAAATTGGATTAAATGTCACTGTCCAGGTCCTAGATAACTTTAGGGTTGGCCCCATTTGCCTTTGCACCCTTAAAGCTTACCAAGCTTACCTGGTGACACAATTTGTCACATGGTACGTGTACAATAAAAACTCATTGAAAAATTAAATGATACCTACTCCTAAGAAAATCAAAATTCAGTTGAACTAACAAATACATATGTAGCTAACCATAATAAGAAATAAAGTATGATGAAAGAGCCATTATGTGTTGACTAGAAATATATAATTTTTTCTCTTATTTTATACAAGAACCAATTTTCTTTCCAAATAAATTTCAGTCACTAAATAAAATGTTTATTGAAAGAAGTTTGTATATGTAGGTGCATAGCATTTTTAAGTATGCTTTTTTCTCTGGTATTTATTCTTTCCTTTCAAAATAAAATTTGGCTGTTTGAATTTTAAAATACTGACTTTGTATTTTACAACAAAAACTTGCATAATTATAATGAACGTAAAGTGAAACATTGTCTTTTGTTTGCTCTCTCGCTTTGGGTATGTGTAGAGAAACAAGTATACCTAAACTTAACCCAGAGTAAAACAAAATTATGGAATTTATCCTTCCACCAAAAAAAAAAAAAAAAAAAAAAAAAAAAAAAAAAAAAAAAAAAAAAAAAAAAAAAAAAAAAAGGAAAATAACAAGAAAAGGAAGAAAGAACGAAAGAGAAAAGGTATCAGGGTTCACTCGGAGTCATGGAGAGTTAACCTCACTATATAGAAGACAAAACTTGGTCCAATGTTTTGCAGACATTAGTGCTTATACTCTTTAAAATGGTGCTTAGTATTGTTTTTACCATGATGATGGTATAACCAAAATAAATCATTCATGTCACATTAATATTTACAATGAATGAGCACTAGTAAAGGACACTAATTACATGGTAACAGTGTTTCTAAATTTTTTTACTATGTACCAAACTTTCTGTACTACTGAGTACAACTGAGTCTTCCAAAGCAAGGGGGATTTTTCAATCTTGAAACACTTGCTTGTACTTCGGTTTCCATCGTAGCAAGTTTGTTTGAGTCCACAATCTTTCCTGATTAATTTTTCAACAGCAATGGACAGAAGGCCAAGGTCTTTGCTATGCAATAAGTATGTGTTTAATTTGGAATTCACTTGTATGAGCCACTGTCTTCATTTCTAAAGGAAATAAAAACTACCTATTTCCTGAATAAACCAGAAATAAGATTCTTCTCCAAATGATTTATCATCTTATTACTTCAACCAGCTGGACTCAAGCCTTCCTTCTTAGGAAAAGCAGCTTTGCAGATGGCGAATGACTCATGTGACTACCATGCTTCAAGTTTCAGATGTTCTTTTGAAGAATGCTTTAAAATGGTTACTATTCTCAAGGGGTCAAAATTTGCTTTTTTTTTTTTTAAACAGGTTTAAAGACATCATATCTAGTTATCATAAACTTTCAGCAACATAAGCCAATATTAATAAGTACAAAACAAATGAAATGATACATATATTATAAGGTGCCTGAGGGGACCTGATTTTTTTAAAGAATTTACAACTTGGAGAGTCTGTTGGCTGAATGATGGTGAAGAGCATTGGCTTCAAAACCTACCTTCAAAATTTATTAGCTATAGGACATCCGTAAAGTGACTTATTACACTTAAGCCTCAGTTTCGTCATCCATAAAATAGGAATGATAGGGTAATTACTTCATAGGGAGAGATTTGGGGAGGACTACATTAATACATTAAATATTGAAGCTGATTATTGCCACGTAATTACAGAATATGCATTAAATGAAATGGAAGTATTTTTACCATCATTATTATTCTTTCCAGTTAATAACTAGAAATTTAAATGTCATTTCATTTACATTTTCATGTAAGTTCCAGTCATGAATGCCTACATCTCAGGTTGGTGTCTTCAGAAAAGACGGTAGCACACAAAATCTTCAGTGGCAGTAGTTTATCCAGGAGGTGATTTTAGGAAACATTAGCAGAAGAGTTGGAAACTAAGATAAAAGGAGAAGAAAGGCAACGAAAGATTCATGTTCCAGCTAATTATTGCTGTGGGCAACTGAAGTTCTCTTCTGCAGAACCCTGAAAACAGTGTAGAAGACTACATAGGAATATACACATTTCTGTCAAGGACACACTGCATATATAACAGTTCCAAAAGATTTTATCACCTGGTTACCTTGTAGCCATCTTAAGTTATGTAAGTACACCTAGTGATGTTCATATAACAAAATGACCTAAGGGTGCCTTTCTCAGAATGTGTCCCCGATATTGAGCAGTGCATAACTGTTTATTTATCCTCCAAATATTTTGGATATTGACTGAGGAAAGGAACGAGGGCATGAAGCCTCAAGCACTTCCAGCTCTTCCACATCCCCACCCCAACCCAACCCCAAAACACACAGGGCTAAAAATAGTCTGCAGGTGCTAAGTTGTCATGTTGCCTTGGGACACCATAAGCAGATACTGAAATGGAATGCACTGGAACAATGAGTACTGGGGGAAAGTGGGCAGGATCCAGAGTTTTTAAGAGTTTCTGCTATGATTAAGAATTAGAGGATTTTGTGTCTAACATACATAATAGTGAAATAAATTAGAAATGTGAGGACAGACATGGTAAGGAGGAATCTTGTAATCATCAAAATACACACGGTCTTAACCATTCACAAACTTTGAAATAGTTCTCAAGTTCAGTTTAATACATACAAGATATCATTTTGCTAATCCATACTACTAATAATTGCCATGGTTCGGGTGTGATTTGTCTCCTTCCTGTGAAATTTGGTCCCCAGTGTAATAGTTTTGAATGGGGAAGGATCTTTAAGGTGTAATTAGGTCATTAAGGGATTTATGCCTCCTTCCCCCATCTCTCTCTCTCTCAGGACTGAGTTAATATCACAGGAGTGAATGAATGCTCACTTTAGCAGGAATGGATTAGTTATGACAAGAATGGGTTGTTATCAAATTATGTTTATGTGTATGCATGAATACATCACAATGAAACTCACAATTTTGTATAATTAATATGCACCAATGAAAAAGAAGAATGGGTTGTTACAAAGTGAGTTCTGTTTCCTTGGATGATTTCTCTTGCTTCTGTTCTTTCTTTCCCTCTGATCCTGTGTACCATTCTGCTTTTCCATCATGAAAAAAAGTAGCACAAGGCCTTTGCCAGATGTGACCAAACTAAAAATCTATTCTTTCTTTTTTATTTGTATGCTTATTTTGGGGATACTGCAGATTGAGCCCAGGAACATTGTACTTCTAAACTATATCTACAGAACTTTTTAGTTTTTTTTTTTTTTTTTTTTTTTTTTTTTTTTTTTTTTTTTTTTTTTTTTTTTGACGGGTCTCACTTAGTTGCTGAGGCTAGCCTCAAACTTGTGATTCTCCTGCCTCAGTCTCCCAAGTCCCTCAGTTTACTGGTGTGTGCCATGACACCACAATAAACCTCTATTTCTCAAAAATAATCAAGTCTCAGGCATTCTGTTATAATAACACAAAAACAACTAAGACAATAGTGCACCTTAAAAAATAATCAAATGACTGAAAGGAAGAAGTGTATCTCCTCTTTAGAAATACTATCCTTAAAACCTCACCCAAGGAAGTAGTGCTACCAAAAATAATTTAACCATAGAGTCTTCTAATTGGGGTTGTATGACTTCCATTTCCCAATCTTGTTTAACTATTGTTTAGTATTCAGGAAGTACTGGGGTGATCTGATTGAAAGGCTTATTAAATAAAGAGGTTGAAAATCTGAGCCAGCTACTTTTCACATCTTATATCTGAAAAAATAAATGTCACTCTTGTTCTCTATTCATATGCAAAAATGCAAGTTTTCCTAGAATAATTATCACCTTCTTTTATTTATAGAAAACCTGTAACTTTGTGAATGGCAAACTGGATCTACTATGCCAATTTTCTATAAATGTAATGATAATTATTGTTAAAACCACTGATTAAATTTTGAAAATAGCTATTGATAGTAAGTAGGGCTGACATTCACATGATAAAAATGCAGAGGAAGACACTATACAATAAATAAGCTATAATCATGATGTCTTTGCTGAATTCACCCTGTAATTTCCAAAGTCAGAATTATATATCTATATAGTTCATGATAATACTCATTTTGTTAAATTGCATACATTTAAAAACAATAGTATGGCTGAATGAAGAAGCAAAGATCTGATTGAGTTCAAATAATTTCCTCTATTTAAGAAAGTAGTACTCAGGTTAAACTATGAGGTAGTTCTTTGGAATGTAAATAGCCTTCTCTTTAAAAATATGTGAAGGAATCTACTGGCTCCAATAACTTACAGGACCTGCCATCTTTGAGTATGTAACCTTGGATTATATTGATGGTCCCACCATTAGTTTAATGGCAGTAGCTTAGACACATTTGTTCCCTTTCTTTCTCTTCTTATCCATCCTATTTTACAGAGTTCTTTAACAAAAACAAAACATAAGTGATCTTGCTCTCATCAGTCTCATTTCTAATAAATACAACTAAGTAAATCTTTACATTGAAGTTTATTGAATGAATGCATGAGTCATTTCCTTTGAAGAACAAGTTTATTTTCAGACTTCCTGATGTCTGATTTTTAAAACTGATTTGTTCAGACTGTTACTTAGTATTAATGTTTTCTGGTGAGACTTTTACTGTTATTAGTAACCCAATCTTTTAGGTTTCTGCTACTATTTATAAGTCATTCATTCACCAAATATGGTTTATTATTCATCAGGAACCATGCTGGCTACTGGGAATCCAGAAGTGAATCCAATTTATATGGTAAAAGGGAATAAAACAAAATATGTCAAGGAGCTTACACATTTATTCAGTCTTTCAAGATTCCAGAGCCCAAATTATAGATAAAACTTCCATAATTAAAATAGAAGAAATTTACCAAGAGCAGTGAATGTGAATCCTTCAACTCTCAAAACAACAAAGACTAAACTTGAGCACTTTAGAAAGAAAGGTAATTTCAAAAGAAATCACACAAGTTTTTTTTATTATGTTGCTAAATATTCAGGACTTATGAATGAAGGATTTTGCTTAACCACAAATTCTTGAGTTAGTTCAAGAATAAATATATTTGCATGAATCATCCACTCCATCCTCTTATAACATCAATATTCCTTTAATCTTTCCCCTTTTCTTATAAACACATTTAAACCTTTTTAATATTAAAAAATAAAGTTTCCTCCATCTGCCACCCTCTCATTACATAGTTTCTTTGTTTAAATATGCTTTGAAAAAGAACCACCCCTCCCATGCATTAATTATTACTGCCCCTTTCTCATCTGATCTTCAGTCTACCGCAAACTTCCGTAGTTCACGGCTTCTGAGATATTAGTAAATGGAACTTATTTAGGTCTTCCTGGGTAATTTTAAAATGTATTCAAGATATTTCCCCCCCATCCTTTTAGCCAAATCTTGGACCATCCTATGACTTTTCTACTTGCTACTAAATACAGATGGTCATGGTGTAGTCAACTTTGCATTGCAGAGAACAAAACACCTGATGAGAACAACTTAGAGAAGGAAAAATTTACTTTTGGTTCACAGTTTCAGAGGTTCAGTCCACGGTCAGCTGGCTCAGATGCTCTGGGCTCAAGGGGAAGCAGCACATCATGGCAGAAGGGCATAGAAGAGGATAACTGCTGACCTTATGCCAGCTGGAAAGCAGGAAGAGAGAAAGGGGAAATGGCTATGGCATGGAAGATGAATCCTTCCAGGGTATGCCTCTACTAACCCACCTCCTCCAGCCACACCCCACCTACCTACAGTTACCACACAGTCACAGTGGGTCCATTCAAATTAGAGTGGGCTGATTAGGTTATATCTCTCATAATTCAATCATTTACCTCTAAATATTCCTGCATTAACACAGGAGTTTTGAGGGACACCTCATATCCATATCTCAACAATCATGCTGTCAATTTAAGTCTTAATCTCAGTCTCTGCTTAATAATTAAAATTTCTCAGCCAGGATATTGACCAACACTTCAAAGTTGATTGTTGAATTAAATGCTCTCTCCCCAACCTGCTTCAAACCTTTGTGGTTAAGCTGTGCCAAAAGAATGGAAAAGGCAAGAGGAAAGACAAATGCAAGTAGCAAGAAGATCTTAATTGAATTTGAAGCATCCTGAGTTGTTTTGTATTTTCTGAATCAGCTTACATGGAAAATTGATTTTAGGTGACTCTTTCAAGACATCCTCTACTGTGAACTTCTGTCCTACAGTTCCCACCATCAAGTCTCATAACTCTTAATTCTGGGAGTTATTAGCAATCTGGAAAACCATCTTCAACTACAGCATTTTTATTCAAGATACATAACCAAATGACTCTCCAAATCCTTTAAATTTTATCTTCTAAGTTACTTTTTAATCTACATCTTCCTCTGACTTTCTAGAGCCTTATTTTAGGTCCTTATTACTTTGCAATTCAATTATTACTGCAATGTCTTTCTAACTGGTCACCCACTCCTTCTAATCTATCCCCTATGTTGCTCTGGACTGATCATTCTAAAACTGAAGTTTAATGCCAGTTCCCTTCTTGAAACAGTTTCCTGCATGTCATTCAGGAGGAAGCACAAACTCTAGCTGGATCAGAAGGTTCCTTGTGATCTGGCTCTACCCTCTTCCTCTAGCCTCCACCCTAGTCTCTTCCTATGAAGAGCACCTTGCTCTGTTGTAGCTCCCCTGAAGCAGACACACTGTTTTATTGTTCTGAATCTACAACCCTTTTGTCCCCCTTCAACTTTTTCAGTTTCTAAAATTCCAAACCATGTAGTATTGTATAGGTCCTAGAATAGCAGGAAATCCTTAGGTCTCCTCTTCTCATTCCTCACCAATTATTTCTAACAAATATTTCCCTGGGAAACTTGCCCTTTTGCCTGTCCTGAGGTTGATTTGAGCACAGTAAAGGTAATTGGTTAATGGCTAGAGGAGCGTAATGTGCAGTCAGACCAAAGAGTGAAATCCTGCCATTGCCACTTACTGACCTAAGGGAGGCTGGTCACTTACTTTGCTGTTCCTCGGTTTCCTCATCCATAAAATGAGTCTGATAATATTTCCTACTCACAGAAACAACACAAAAATTAAGAAATTTATATACATAAAGTGCTTATAATGCCTGACACGTAACTGTAAAAGTTTGTTATTATTCTTTTTATTTTATGCTCATAAAGACCCTCGAGTATTAATTAGTTGAGTGAATGAGTAGATTACAGAATGAACAAAAATAGTTATCACTAATTTTTAGAAAATTATAGATGCATAAAATATAGTCAAATATTTCCTCAGCATGTTCTTTACTCCCTCCAAAGATTAAAATAGATTGTCACTGTTTTTATTAATCCACTTCTTCTCCTTATATTGGTTATAGAGTCACATAATAAAATTCAGCTCTCCTTTATGTTAGTTATTATAACCCATGTGAATATATGTTTTAAACGCGATATGTGACCAATTTACTCTTGGATGTTTCTTGGTATCTACCATAGTGCATGGCACATAGTAAGTGTTCAATGTATATTTGTTGAATGCAGCGAGGCACTGGGTTCAATCCTCAGCACCACATAAAAATTAATAAATAAAATAAAGATATTGTAAGGTCAGATAATGATGACCAAAAGGAGGCCAGTTAAAACCATTGAGCAAGGCTTTATGGATATACACTCCCGGGTGAGACTACCCCATCCAACAGAGCGAGTCTGGGAGAATCTTGCCCAGGCTCAGCTGGTTTGAAAGTTTTATGGGTTTGGGGTAGGAAGAGGAAGGCTTGGGACAGGAAAGGGAAGTTTTGGGCAGAAAGTGGGGCTTGGGATAGGAAAGGGAGGTTTTGGGGAGTCCCATGTCCTCCTGGGGTTGGTCGGGGGATCGGCTGATTGATGGTAGTTAGTCACTGCTTATCTGCTGGTGTCTGATTGATTGTCCTCTCACCAGGGCTGCCTGGTGTTTTGTTTTCCCTATCCTCCTTAAACCGACCTAACAGATATTGTGTCCATCTACAACTAAAAAAAGTTTTTTAAAAAAGAATGAATTGCATATACCTTTGAGCTTATTTGGGTTACACTGATATGCTGAGACAAGTTGTACCAGGAATTTCTGGAATAAATTAGTGGATTTTTTGACATCTGTTTTTTATCGAATTCAGATGGAATATTTTATCTAGCTCTTATCAGAGTGTAATGTCTAAAGCACATCATTGTTTCATTACAATGAAAACTGAAGTAAACAGCATGAGTGATTTCTGAACATCTAACCACTGGAAACCACACCCATTGGCAATGCTCTTAAGTCTCACAAGAAGACAATGGAGTAGATTGTGTTAAGAGAAAATTAAAAAACAAACATTAATTTCTGCACCAAGACACAGTAAAATATACACTCTTGATGGAAATTAATGAATAAAATCACCTAAACTTATTTAAGGGACCCTTCTTTTGTTTTTGTTTTCATTTAATGCATATAGTCAACATTCAGAAAGCATAATTCTAAGTAGGAAAAGCCTTCTACTAAGTGCAATTTAGCATTTTAAAAACATAAACTGGGAGCCACATATATGCAATTTTGAGTCCCACCTGCTATTGTTGCTAATACCTGTGAGAACAAAGTTTACTAGTTAAAATTTTTTGATAACATCACATAAAAGGCAACTGTCAGGATGCAACAAGATACTGTACCCATTTCTCCATTCATTCCTTCAGAGTTACTTTTGAGTCAGGCTCTGTTCAAGGCACCTGTGACAGTAGTGAGCAAAACAAAACCTTGTCCCCATAGTATCCATTCTAGTACCTGCACAATAAGGAAGTCATTATGATCTACCATACACAAGAGGCACACCAGAAATGTTGAATTTCTTTTTCATTGCCCTCCATCACACTTTCTAAATTCCTTGGTTCTTTGCCAATAAGAAGAGTGTGGATTACACCTCCAATGCCTGAGGATTGATGTCAGCAGCGATCTCTGAGAGTAGGGTAGATATTCTACTGAAAATGAGTGGTAGAAGAGAGTATGTATGAGTCCCTCTCCACCAAGCAACTGCTTAGACCTTTATATCTGTAGAATGTCTTGGGGGAAAACAATGACAAAACAACAGCAATAGCAAATGACCCACAGAGTGACTGTATTAGTCCTAAAGTTTGACTGGTCTGGTCCTTTACATGAGCTAAAGGAATAAAATTAAGATCAGTCAATAATTGTCATCAATTTAGTACTTTTACTCCTGTTTATGAATATGAATCAGCCTATTTTCTGGAATCTGTTATCTTTCTGTCTCAAAATGTATGCATCCACAGACTACTAAGCCAAAGAAAGAAAAATGAAGAAGTAGGTCTCTCTTGATATTATAAAGAGAACAAATATGTCAACATATACACTACTGTCATGTATATCTAAAAAGAACAAATTTTTTAAAAATGATGAGGTCAAAAAAAAAAAAAGAAAGAAAAGAGAACATGTTGATTGGTACTTGTAGATGTGAAGAAAAGAAAAAATAAATATGTAAATGACAAGAATCTTAGACTTTTTGTCTAGGGTGAGTTTATTTTTATACTCTGACCAGGGAACAAATAGGTGAGGATAAAAACTCTAGAAATCTTAGTATTGCATGTGTATTTGTAGCTGTAACACTGAAAAAGGACAAGGAAATTTACAAGTTTAATTGCAAAGTAAAGGGATGAAGCACAAAGAAAAAATTTTATCACTAACCTGGAACCTACAACAGAAGCATAAGAAACAGAACCGGTGGTACGTGGGCCACTGGCATGAACCAAATGAAAGCACTGAGTGCATGAGGATCAAGTTGATGCTAATTGTTGCAACCACCTTGAGCACACAGCTGGTATTATTCGTACACATTTAAAGCATCTCAAAATTAGAAGCCATTTTATTGGGCTGATTAGATTGTTCTATATCCAGATGCAAACTCAGAGAGTAGCAAGGAAAAGAAAGAAGCAGAATCAAAGAAATGAGATGGAAGACACATCTAGAATATTCAGGTTGTGAGGGAAATGTCCTAGGATGGTAGCTTGGTAGCAGACCTAGAGAGCAACCAATCTGATTCTAGCAAGAAGACAAGAGAGTTCCAAGACTGATGTGTCCAAGAATAATTCATTAATAAAATACCTGCTGTGTTGATTCCTTTGAGATGATTATGGAGTAGAGAGCTTGGAGGTTATTTGGCAAGAGATATAACAGAAAGGAAAGAAATTGAAAATGAGACAAATACTAAATCCATGGAAAATAAAAGTTGTACCCACACACACACATTCACACACACAGAAATGTAATCCTAGTACATAACATGATTTAGCTGTGAAAAGTGCCACATTCGGAGCCATTAGGTTGGGACTTACAACAATGGCAACTCTTGGTCTTCAGATCTTCTGATTCAGACTGGAGTCTGGCTTTCTGGGGTTTCCCATTTGTAGATGGCAGATCATAGGATTTCTCAACCTCTATAATCCTGTGGGCCTGTTCTTTATAATAAATCTCATTCTGTATAAATCCTATGGGTTGTTTTTCTCTACAGAACATGGGCTAATGCAAATTCTGAAATAAAAATAAATCATGGGTGTATGCACATGACAGTAGTGTGTATGTTGTTGACATGCATACACACAAACTTGCACATAACACTTCTTTAAAAGAATGTATATGAGTCTTCCCTAAAGTGTATATACCATTGGTGGCCCTCCTGAAGATGAGATCAGGGACTTGGGCAGGTCATCCAAAGGAGGCTGCCACCTTCACATTCTATCTGTTATCTGCTTATAAAATATCTACAAATCTTTGATAGTCACAGGACCTAGTAGTATGACTGATCATTGTACTGCATAACTACATGTAAAAGTAGCATTAATACAATGGAACTTTTTATGTCTACAGTTTTTCATAATAACCAATAATGCTACCAACCCAGACACATTGTTGTAAGATAAACCATACTCTAATTTGAATTCAAAGAGTAGTATTGACCCCTAAAAACATCCTATTCATCATATATACATATCTTTATTATCAAATGCCTCTATTCATTTTTGTCTCATCTCTCACAGTTATAAATTGCAAAAACATTTTGTTTTTTAAAGTACAAAAACAAAATTTAAACTTAATACATTTTAACAGGTATGATAGCAACTTGTGCTTTTAGAAGTCAAGGCAGCAAATATATTCTCTAGAATTCATTTTTTAATTTTTCACTTTTTAAATAGCTGTGATATTTTCTATTCTTGAGGCATTTTTTCACATAAAATTGTCATCACAGAATCAGAAAAGATTCAAAGGTCATTTCTCAACTTCCAGAGGTATTAAGGTAAAATATAAAGTATATGTGTAGTAGCACTTTTAAAGTAATTAAGAATGTATCCATCTATCCCTATCCCCAATAATATTAAAACAAAAAAATCTAGTGCTATCATTAAGAGACATTCTAGGCATACTTCTCAAGCTTCCTAGAATGGAAAATATTCATTTACTCATTCATTCACATAACCTCTTTGTCAAAAATATTTGTTGTCTCTACTACTCTCAGCGCTTATGAATGTTTTGATATTAATTGCTTTTTCCCAGATCTCTGCAGATGTCCCTTCTGTCTTTTTAGACTTGGTTGTTCAACCGTTCTTTTTCATTTCTCCTTCTTCCTTTCCTTCCCGCTTCCCCTCCTTCTCTCTTTGCCAATCTGATTCTTTCTGGTTCCTTCACTCTGACTAAATTTGCCAGTGTGGCTTAGTAGAGTTCTTATAATTCAAGAACACTATTTTGAATTCTTTCATTTTTCTAGCATCATGTTATAGATGTGCCTTTGGAGATCAACCAATGACAAAATAGAACTTGTTTCAATAGATTCTCATTGCTCCAGCTGCTGTTATATGTAGGTGTTATAGATGCTTTGCTATCCAGTTTGATTATTCATTGAGCAAAGACTTTTACCATTTTAGTTGACATAGGACATTTTACTTTGTTGATAGAACACAATTACTAAATGTCCCATTAGTGTTGGATTTTAATCATCCATTTGTTTGCTATTTCTATTTTGCTTCTTTGGGTATTACTGCATTAAAAGGCAGACATACTTTTAAAATATTTTCTCTTAGCGATCCTATAAAAGAAATAAACCTCCATCTTTAGATCATTTATTTGTAGAATGTCCTCCTCTGCCACTCTGATAACTGCCTGACCTCCATCAACTGCCCCTTAGTGTCTGTTATGGTTTGGATGTGAGGTGTCCCCCAAAATCTCATGTGTAAGACAATGCAAGAAGGCTTAGAGATGATTGAGTTATGAAAGCCTTAACCCAATCAGTGAATTAATCTGCTGATAAGGATTAACTGAGTGGTAACTGAAGGCATCCAGGATGTGGTGTGAGGGGGTGGATCATTGAGGGCATGTCTTTGGGGCATGTGCTCTATATACTTTGTAACTGATAAGTGGAGTCTCTTCCTGGCTATGTCCTGAGCCACTTAGTCTACCACACTCTTTCACCATGATGTTCTGCCTCACCTCAAGCCCTGAGGAATGCAACTGGCTGTTCTATGGACAGACTCCTCTGAACCCATGAACTCCAAATAAATTTTTCCTCCTCTAAAATTGTCTTGTCAGGTCATTAGTTATAGCAACAAAAAAGCTGACTAAAACAGTGTCCTAGCTTCATTGCTCTTGTTCCAGGTTTTGAATGTGCTACAGCCTACATGTCAATGTAGTTATTTCCATCATGTAGCTTCCTAAGCAATGCTGGTGTGGGGTGGGTGGAGGATCTTGATATGACAGGGTGCATGTGGGTCTGGGAGGGTAGAATAGGACTAAGAAAGTAATTAGAAGGTGATAAGCACATGCACATTTCTTTTCTCTGGAGCGGAGAAACTGTAGAGTGAAAGTTGATGTGAAAACAATTTAAGAAGATAATGGTAGAGAAAAGGAATCTATTGAGAGCAATATAGACAGACACTTTATTCATTTCAAATTAAATGTAGACCACATCAACTTACAAAAAATGAACAGATTACAACATGGCCAACATTAATTTTTAGTATCTGAAGTAATTAGCTCATTTCTCTGAATGTCTGTTTGGCTGTGATGATTTAGATCAATCAGAGAGACAGTTAAAATTAATGTTTAAGCTATATTGCAGTTTGGTTTGGCCACCACATAAAGATATAATGCTTGTGTTTTATATTTTCTCTCTTTACATTTAAAGCACTATATGTTTTTCAGTGAATTTTTATGCACAGCGTCTAATAAAAATGCGCCTTTGGAGATCAACCAATGACAAATAGAACTTATTTCAATAGATTCTCATTGCTCCAGCTGCTGTTATATGTAGGTGTTAAAAAAAAATGGACTTAACTGGTGCTATTTTAATCATATAATATTGGAAAAATCAGCAATATTTTTTAAAAAGTTCAAGATTCATATTTTTTCATGAAGTAAAAATTTATTCTTATACTGTGGATAACCACTTTTCATACATTATAAACTTTTTACAAATTTGGTTTTAGAGATAAGAATCTTCACCCTTGGGGAAAAGAGGGTCATTAGAGAAAGTATTCATTTATGGGATTATGAAATACCCTGAAGCTACCACCTTCCTGTCATACATTCAAGATTACCCCAAGGTAGCTTGGTGGTATACCAGCTACCATACCAAGTACTAGAGACCACCTGCTCAGTGAACAGCTGAGTCCCTTCTCACTTTCCACAGTTCTTCCCATCATTGTGTTTGGAGACACATAACAAATTTACCTTCTTGAACAAAGAAGTATGGAGAACAACATATTTTCATCCTAAGATCTTCTCTAGTCACATATAGGAGGCCTTTGTGTTTAATTTTAATAAAAGAATAATAAATGATTTGGACAATACCTATATCTTATCTTTGTTTTTCTAGAGTTGCTTCACTTATAAACTTCTTCATTTCCCATGAATAAAGCAAAGATCTTGAAACTAGGAATTACGTCCTGTTTTGAACTTTTTTACCAAGAAGTTGTACAGAACAATAAAGAGGTGAAATGGGACTGAGGATATACATACTTAGGAAATAAAATGTATAAATATTGAGAAAAATTTTGGACACATTTAAACACATTTTACCAAAGTTTCCCATTGAGACAATTTATGGGAGGGCTGGGGTTGTGGTTCGGTGGTAGAGCACTTGCCTAGCATGTGTGTGGCACTGGGTTCGATTCTCAGCATCACATTAAAAAATAAATACAAATAAAGATACTGTGTTCGTCTATAGCTAAAAAAATTTTTAAATTTAAAAATGAAGTTAATTTGTGGGATGAGATGGCAGTGAACTTTCATATGACCTCAGAAACACATATGTTTTACATTGTTATTTTCAAACTTGTCAGATTGCAAAGAGCATCCAAATACATCTTTATTTTTATGACCAACAGAATGTATTATGATTCAGCTGGTTGTGACAGAGAGCTGTAGAATAAAGGATATGGTTTAACATTTTTTTTCTTCTTCTTCTTAATTTGGTTACTGTGTGAAGCATATTGGCTGTCAGAAAAATCAAATGCAAGACATGGCCCTGCCAGCAACAGGGCCTAAACCATTGAACTCCCAAGGGGTGGAGATACATACATACACATCAGAGAATGTCAAGATGATCCCTGAGATACAGGGGGGGAAAATCACAATTTCTACTTATATTCACTTTTAAAGGAAACAATAAAGAACGAAGTTATTTAATATACATTGGAACTGGTGTTGACACTTACTATGTTTGTCAGGTAACCTGATGAAAGGACCATAAGAAAGAGGTCCTATGAAAGAGTAGGAAGGAATTCTGCAACAGGGCCTCTCATCTACTCATTACTTTTCAGCACGTTACAGTTTAAGTAAACCCAGTAATTGCCTAGAATTAGTCAACCTAACTTTACAAAATAGAAAACTTGTTTAAAAAGATTCCAGCAAACAATTTACAAATTGTGTAAACCAATTTTACTACTAAAGCAATCACAGACAAACTACAAGATGAATGGCAGAGCTGACACTTCTACTCCTGGAACAAACTGTCCACAGGTCACAAGATTGAAGACAAAGATAGACCCATCTAATAAGAAGTCAGCTAATGAGTAGCCAGGCATGGAGATGCATACCTGTATTCCCTGCAACCCAAGAGGCTGAGGCAGGAGGATTGCAAATTTGAGGCTAGCCTCAACAACTTATCAAGATCTTATTTCAAACTAAAAAATAAATGGGGATGGGGACGTGACTCCATTCCTGGTACTGAAAAAAATCAGTAAATGAAATGCAAATTATCAACGGAAGTATTTAAACAATGAATTTATAGTCAATGTATAGTCAACTGTTAATGGAAAAAAAATTTGTTCTACTTGTATTTCATATTTTAAAAAATTACACAAAATCATCACTATAATTATACATTTTAAAATGTAGTTTGCTCTTAATCTTGACCCGTTTTACTTTTTACTAATTTAAGTTAACAAATGATAACTGCATATTTAATGGTAATGTGTGATGTTTTAGACTATGTGTACACTGTAGAAAGATTCAAGCAAGCTGATGAACATGTCCATCACCTCACCAGCATACTATGTTTTTGGTAAGGATGTTAAAAATCCGTTATTTTAGCAATTTTGAAATGTATGGTACATTATTAGCAACTATGGTCACTATGCAGTGCAATAGATCACTAAAACTTATTCCTCCATCTGACTTTTACACCCAGTAATCTACATCTCTCCTTCTCTCACCCCACACACCCAGCCATTTTAGTCTGTTTCTGAAACTGACTTCAGATTCCACATGTAAGTGAGATCATACAATATTTATCTTTCTGTGGCTGGCTGATTTCATTTCTGTCAATATAGTGTTTCACATTTATTGATTTACATATGTTGAATTGTCCTTGCATCCCTGGGATAAATCCAACTTGATCACAGTCAGGATATTTTCCATGTGTTGTTGAATTTAGTTTGCTAGTGTTTTGTCGAGGATTTTTACATCTGTTTTCCCAAAGGTATTGGCCTGTATTGTTTTTGTCTTGTCCTGTCCTTGTCTGACCTTGTGGAATCAGTTTGGAACTATTCCTCCTCTTCCATGTTTTGGAAGAGTTGGAACGGATTGGTATCTTTCAAATGTTTGGTAGAACTCAGCAGTGAGCCCATCAGGTTCCAGGCTCTCTTTTAATGGGATACTTCTTATTACTGATTCAGTCTCCTTAGAGATGTGTTCTTGGAGGTGAAGTGAGTCTCTTATAGGCCACACATTATTGGGTCTTGTTTTTTTGTTCATTCAGACACTTGATATGTTTTGACTGAAGAATTAATTCACTTACATTCAAAGTGGTCATTGATAGGTAAGGACTTACTGATGCCATGTGGTTTTCTGATTGACTTGTGGACCCTGTGTTCCTCTTTGTTCCTCTCTTGCTGTCTTTGTGGTTTAATGACTCTGTAGTGATACACTTTGAATATTTTCTTTTCATCTTTTGTGTATCCACTAAGAATTTTACATTATGGTTCCCACAAGACTTACATTTTAAAAATCTTATACTGACAGTAGATATTTTAAGCTGGTAACAATTTAACCATTACTTTTATAAACTCTACACTTTGATTACCCCACGCCCTAGTCCAATTTGCTCTGGATGATTCATGTTTTCTATATTTTAGTTTGTCTTCCTTAACAAGTTATTGTAGTTCTAGTTATTTTTAACAGTTTTTCTTTTAACCTTCATAGAGATATAATTGATTTTACTCCAACATTATAGTATAAGATTTTTCTGAGTTTCATTATGTACTAACTTGTACCAGTGAGTTATATATTTTCATGTTGCTAATTAAAGACCTTTGTTAAGCGCCAAGGATTCCTTTTAGCATTTCTTGTAAGTAAGGTTAAGTGTTGATAATTTCTCTTGGCTTTTGTTTGAGGAAGTTTTTATCTTCTTTTTCTTTTTGAAGGACAGGTTTGCTGGCTATCAAATTCTTGGCTGCTACGGTTTTTTCTTTCATATTTTTGAATATATCATCTCACTGTGTTCTGGCCTGAAGGATTTTGTTGAAAAACCTGCTAATAGTTTTATGAAGGATGACTTGTATGTAACAAGTAACTTTTCTTGGTGATTTCAATATTGTTTGTCCTTAATTTTGACAATTTGATTATAATATTTGACATGGATTTCTTTTTTTATACTTTTTTTTTAGTTGTAGATGGACACAATATCTTTATTTATTTTTATGTGGTGCTGAGGATTGAACCCAGTGCTTCATGCATGCAAGGCAAGCGCTCTACCACTGAGGTACAATTCCAGCCCTTGACATGGATTTCTTTAGAGACATCATGTTAGATGCCCACTGAGTTTCCTAACTCTGGACTTACCATTTTTCCCAGGCTAGTTTTTGACCATTATTTCTTAAAAGTGTTTTGTGTCCCTTTCTCTTTCTCTCTTCTTCTGATAATCCAAAATTAGTATGTTATTCCACGTGATTCTTTCCCATAAATCCTTTAGGTTATCTTCACTTTTTTTCATTCTTTTTTCTTTTTTCTTCTCACGCTGGATAATTTCCAATGTCCTATCCTCAAGCTCATGAATCTTTTCTACTGAATGATCTGGTCTGTTGTTGAAGCCCTTTCTTAAATTTTTTAATTCAGTTATTGTATTCTTAAGATCTGTATCTTCTGTTTGGTACTTTTTTATATTTTGTGTCTCTTAAAAATCTCACTTTTTTCCAGCATTGCTGTCCTTACCTCATGGAACATCTAATCTATATGGTTTTCCTTTTGAATATCCCTGTTAGGTAAATAGCATGTCTACAATTCATTAACATCTGTTTCTGGAGATTTATCTTGGTTCTTTTATCTACAACTTATTTCTTCATCTTCCTCTATTCTGTTGATTTATATAAAGGTATCATTTCTCTCAATCTGGAACTGAACTTACACAGGACATGTTTCCTCCCCAGAGATTCTAGGTAACTCTAAAGCTCTTTGTGCTTGTCCAACCTGATGCTTTTGTTTTTAGTGTTACCCAAGAAAGTAGAGAGTGTCAAATTATGTATTGCCTTAAGAGAGATGCTGTATAAGTCAGTTCCTAGAGATGAAGCTGGAGAGATTGGAGTGTTGAGCATATGTTCCATTTCCTTCTGCCCTTGTAGAAAAGCTGAGAAACAGTGTTTATCTCCCACTCATTTGGCCCTAAACCAAGGAGAGGGTCTAAGACAGAGGCCTGTACTTTTGATCAGACTACTATCTTCAAGCCTAGGGAGATAATTGCTGAACATCTGCAAGGTGAAAAGTACCTTTTTTTTCCCTCTATGATGTAAGGAGACTTCAAGAGTGCAGAGCTCTGTCAACTCCCAGGGCTGGTAGGTTTAGCAGCCAGTTACTCTGTGAAAGCGGTGAAAATTGGGTTGTTCAATTTATGCAGAAACTATTACCAGGAGAATATGCAGATCTAGATTTATTGCTGCAGCAAGCCAGGGGAAAAGGTGCAGAAAGTGCTCACTCTCCTGTTGGAGCAAGTAGAAGTATCACACCCTTCTAGCAGGAAGAGACTTCTATCTTGTAGCTGTCATTGAAGCAAGCCAGAAAGGAAGGTGCAGGTGATGCCCACTTTTCTTTTCAGGCATGGAAAGACCCTCCAACCACTTTCCAGTGAGATACTAAAGCAGGTGGTCTCTGAGGAAGAGGGTATAGAGATGCCATCCCTTCAGTTCTTGCTAGAAGAGGCCTCCAAACTCTTTCCACAGAAAGACTGCAGAGCAGGGATTGTCTCTGGAACAAACCCAGGAAAAACATGCTGGACTGCCTGCTGTCCTATTCATGCCAACAGAACACCCACACTCTTCTAACAGGGGGAACTTTCTAATCTGAAGTTATCACTAAAGCAAGCTAGGCATGAAGGGGCAAGGAGTCTTTCCTTAATCCCTCAAACCAAAAGATGTTCCCCAGCCTACTCCTCCTAAAAAGAGATTGCAGAAATTTGACCTAGGAGCAAGTCAGAAAAGGAGATGCAGAGGAGTGCCATTCTCCTTCCTATTCTCACTGTCAGAGAGCTCTGACCTCTTTTCACAGAAAGACTGTAGAACTGGAATTATCACTGGAGCAAACCAGGGAGAAAGACGCAGGAATACTCACTCTCCTGATCAAGCAGTTACAAGTTTCTCATCTTCCATGCAGGAGAAGCCTTCTGTTTAGGAGTTATCACTAAAGCAAGCCAAAGCTGATGATGCAGGGAGGACCCCATTTCCCTTTCCCTTTCAGGCTCAGAGAAGTCCCCCAGTCTCCCTCTAATGAGAGACTGCAGAAGTTTATCTTAGAAGCAAGCATGGGAAAGTTAAGGTGAGTGTCATCCTCCTGTTCTCCTTGGCCAAGATCTCCATCATTTTTTCCATGAAAAGATTATAGGGCTGGAATAGTCACTGGTTCAAGCCAGGAATAAGGTGGGGAGTGTGCTATCCCTTCTGTTTAGGCTGGATGAGTTTTATTCCTTATTTGCCTCATAGTGCCCCAATACTAGCTTGTTAGAGGCTAGAAAACCAGGATCTGCTGGAGAATCATGTGGCCAAACTCTTTCTAGAAGGGGTGGAAACTGGACTAATTCTCAGAGCTACAACTGCTAGGAATGCATCTGCAGTTAAAAAAAAAAACAAAAAAAAACTCCCTTAGTTCATTGTGCTTGAGGGAAATCCTCTGATGTCCTATCTCTGTTCTCTAGCACCATAATGAACAGCAAGGATTGTAAAAGTCAAGCACTAACTACATGTGTGATAAAAGCCCTTCACTCCTTGAGAAGAAACTGGAAGTGCATAAAGTGTTGTGCTTCCAGGTGAGGTTAGTGTGCAATGCCTTTGCAATTCATATCTGATTTTATTTGGGTACTTCTTTAGTCATCAGATGGGTAGAAATCTTTCAGCTAGATTTTGGCTTTCTTTGGAAAGAACTGATCTGTGAACATGGGTTTATCTGGATTGTCTGAGGGAGGAGGGGTCACCAGGAGACTCCTATTTCACCAAGTTACTGATGACACTTATCTTGACCTTTCAAAATGTCAGTATTTTATATCATTTTTATAATGAATAAGCTCAGAATTATCTATATATAAGTTCTAAATAAATTTCTCAAAATACGTATAAAAAATGTGTGTTCAAAAGATTTTACTAGTAAGAGGGAGTACACAAGCAAAAAATTTCATAGAAGAAATTTTGAAATAACCAGTTCAGCTAAATAAATGAAATAGCATAAAAAGACCAAGGTTATTCCCTATGTATTATCAACAGTGGAAAGGAGTTTAATTTGACTACATTAGAGATGATAGACTTATTAGACAATAAAGCAGCCAGACTTGTATATGACCTATGGATGTATCATAATATTGGAAATTTCCAAACTATTTGGCTTTGGATACACATCAAAGTACTCTACTATCAACAAATATTTGTAAAACACCTTTTCTGAAAAAAAAGCAATATAAATTATAGTAGCTTCAAAAACCAAAATATATACAAGCAAGACTTATCCATTAAAAACCATAAACATTGCAGAGAAATGGAAGAAGAAAGATTTACCATGTTCATAACTTAGAAAACTGAATCTTGTCAAAGTTAATTCTCCCCCAAATTTATCCATCAAATAAATCCAATACCAGTCAAAATCCTAGCAATCCCTTTTTTGCAGTAGAAATTGACAAACAGATCCTAAAATATAGAGAGAAATATGAAAGACCTAAAATATACAAATTAATGTTTTAAAATAGAAATATTTATGCTATCTTTCTTTAAGACTCCTTGTAAAACTATAGTGATCAAGACTAGAGTATTGGGGTAAAGATAGACACATAATTCAATGGAATACATAGGTTAAAAATAAACCCCCTTACATGTGTATCCATTAATTTTCAACACAGAAGTAAAGGTAATTACACAGGGAAATTTTATTTCCAAGGTGATGCTAGAAGTAGATATCCATATGGGAAATAGTGAACTAAATATCCATACGGGAGAAAAAGACTCTTGACCTTCACCCAATGTCATATACAAATTTACTCAAAGTATCAAAGCTGTAAAATTACTTGAGAAAAGACAGAAAATATTTGCAATCTTGTGCTAGGAAAACATTTCTTAGAACCCAAAAAAAGCATAAACATAAAACCAAAAATGGTAAGTTGAACTTCATCAAAATTAAATGTTTTGCTCACAAGAGAATCACTATTATGAAAAAATGAAAATATAGATACAGACTGAGGGGCAGGAAGAATATGTGTAATATGTGCATGTCACAAATGATTGTTATCCAAATTGTATAAAGAACTCTCACATCTCAATAATAAAAAGCAAACAACCAATTTAAAATGATCAAAAAATTTAAACATACATTTCAGAAAACACACAGAAGACCAGCTAGCACAGGAAATATGTTTCACATCTTTTGTCATCAGAGAAATACAAATAAAAATCCAACAAGATATTTTGAACTGATTAGGGTGGCTCACTGGAAGAATGTAGAACAATTGTGTGAATTCTCACACATGGCTGGGGGGGAAGCAAAATGGTAAAGCCACTTTGGAAAGTAGTTTGTCTATTTCTTATAAATATACTTATACCATATAACCTAGCAATTCCACTCTTAGATATCTACCAAAGAGAAATCAAAACACATGCCCAGAAAAAGATTTGTATACAATGGTCATAGCAGCTTGGAAACTGGAAATAATTGAGTTGTTCATCAACAAGTGAAGAAATTCTGGAATATATCTAAAATGGAATATTATTTAGTAATATGGAGGAAAAATTACTGATACCTACAATAACATGAATAAATCTCAGAAATACTATGCTGAGTGAAGAACGAAACAGACATCAATGAATATTGCTGCAGGTTTCCATTATATAAAATTCTAAAACAAACAAACTAATTTCTTCTAACACAAAGGCAGTGATTGCTGGGATGCTGGGATTGAGCAGAGAATATTGTCTATAAAGAATTTAAGAACATTTTATGGGATTATGAATATGTTCTACATCTCTATGAGACTGGTGATTATTAAATTAATTAAACTTTATACTAAAAAATGAATATATTTCATAGCATATTAGTTATATCTAATATGGTTTATTTTTAAAATAGCCTCTTATATTATCTACTCATAGAAATTATAGACAGCATATTTATCTATATGCTAAGCTATATCTATCGCATATTTATCATTTATTATTTATTTCTCTCAGTAGACTACAAGTTCCATGACGAGATGGACCATATTCCTTGCATTAATTACTGTGTATCTGAGGCCTATTAGAACTTGCCTGGGCCCAAAAAGTCACTTAGTAAACACTTTTGGAGGCATTTTAGTGCCTCCTCCACAAAACATAGTTTCATAACTAAACTCATTGTCAATAAATCCATTTAATTAATGAATTAAACTCAATTCATTGCAAAATAAAAGAAATCCAGGTATTATCTGGGAATTCCTGGACTCCAGGATCTAGACAGATTTGCCTTCAAAACAATCCACACACAAAATAATGAATAGTCAAATCCATCTCTAATTTCTATTATAAAGACCTACTTACCTTCTCCACCTTTTTTTTTTTTTTTTTGATATTGAGGATTGAACCACTAAGCCACATCTCCATACCTTTCTTTGTATTTTAGTTATTTAGAGACAGGGTCTCCCTGAGTTGCTTAGTGCCTTGCTAAATTGTTGAGGCTGGCTTTGAACTTATGATCCTCCTGCTTCAGCCTCCAGAGCTGCTGGTGTTACAGACATGCACCACCATGCCCAGCTCCTCCTCACCTTTAAGTGAAAGATAAACAAAAATTCAACCCCTGAGACCCAAGCTGGTTAAACACTGAATATGCAATAAGTATAATCCACACACGACTGCCTTGCATGAGTAACATTTTTGTGTGGAAATCAAGCATAGGAGGCTATAATCCATGTTAAGGAGAAAAAGTGATTGCATAACTGGAATAACAAAATAATCCATAAAATGTTGAGTACCCTATCTCACCCTGATATCACTGGGAAAATGGTGAGGACAGGGAAGTTTCTGATGAATATAGTATGTGATTGATACATGTCAAATGAATCTCAAAGTTTAGGGCTTCTTCAGCTGACCTCTGGGTTATACAAGACACTGGAGTAGTAAGGGAGGTATCAGCTCCCATGGACAAACCACTGGAAGCGAAACAGATGTAAACTATGACTCAGCAATGTGGACAGGTGGAAACAGGGGTGCCAGAAATTCTGCCTAAATCTTCGCATGTAGGTTCTGGAAGGGTAACTAGCAAGCAAGGCTAGTTTATTGAATGGTACAGAAATCATTTCTGTTGAGCCAGGGTTGTCTCAGAAAATGGAATTACATGAAGAATCAACAAATATAGCTGAACAGAGTTATAAAATAGGTAGAATGTAAGTTGGCATAGGAACATGCAATATTAATATTTATCTCTCTCAGGAAGGGAGGGGCTTCTGAGAGAGGACAGTAGAACTAGATAGCAGGAGAGTGGCAAAGAAATGGGGGAGATTATAACACTACACAGTATTTGGATGCTAAATAGAAACTTGAGGTTTCAACACAAAAAGGCTTGATAATAATGTGGGGTTTTTTTGTCTTTAATTCATTTCCTGTCACATAATTTTGTCTGAAAATGGCTCTAGCATAGATCATTTCAGGTGTGATTATCACATTTTAAGGAAGTCAGCTGTTACAGTCTTAAGGCAGACAGTGGCTTTCTCAGCTATTTTACTGTGGTAGTTCTATTAAAAGTCATTGCCTTTCAACAATGGGAAGAATGGCCTCACTTGTCCTAGTTCAAGCTCTTATTAGTTTATGTTACTTTCAGAGAACTGACTAACTTCAATTTATTCAAATCTCCTCCTTTAAGATGAGCTGGCCTCACACCACTAAAGATGTAAACATAATCTTCTATGGACGCTCCAGGCATCCGGTTAAAGACATAGTATTTTGTTGTTGCTGAGTTCTGTTTGTTTTGAGATGGGGTCTTGCTAAATTGTCCAGGCTGGCCTTGAACTCTCAATCCTCCTGCCTCCGGTTCCTGGGTATCTGGGATTACTGGGGTGCACAGCCACACCCAGCTGCTACTTTCCATTTTAAAAAATGAAAATAAAAAATTCAGTGGTTTTGTCAATAGCAAAGCATGACTTAAGTTAACATTTTTCAAGTTGTACAACCCCAATAGAAGTTTGGAAAAATGTCATTTGCATAAGAGCCAAGAGGAATGTATATTGGAAGACTGAGTCAAGTCTTTTGGAATAAAACAGAAATTGACTACAAAACAGGTATGATTTTAGCAAAGAGAAGAAAAGGAGATCACTCGACTTCAAAAGCTGTACCAAAGGCAAATTACCAAATAAATGTAAAAAAAGGCAAATTACCAAATAAAATGGAACCTAAAAAACTGTGTCTGCTTCTTGCCAAAAGCTTGGTCCTTGTCCCTGATGCCAATCCAATAAGAAGAACACAGTTTTGAGAAAAAGGAAAAAGGTTTATTGCTTTATTAGCAAAGGAGAAACACAGGGGACTCCTGTCCCAGAGGCCCGTGATTCTGCCCATCAGCAGGAACAGGGGGCTTTTAAAGAGGCGACTCAAAGGCTATATTCCCATATGTTCTCTGTTGCAATTGTAATTCACTTGTTAATTTGGGGGATAGTCATTTTTGAGATCTCCTGGGACCATCTCCAAAGTCTGGATTACTTATGGTGGGTGTGTACTTAGGGACAGATAACTCCATCTAGGATGGGGAAGAAAGGTAATCCTGTTTCCCCTGAGATTAGGGAGGGGCATAGATGAGGGAGGAGCAGGAAAGAACGAAGAGAAAGAAACATGTCCATTCTAAAAATAAGTTGTAGTGGCAGGGCCGGGAGTGTTATATTCAAAGCACAAAGTAGCCCACTGTTACATGCTATGTAATGTTTTCCTTTTATGTAAATACAACAATCTATGCAAATGTGTGGTCAGTAATTGTTTCATTGTTTGATCATATTGTCTACATTATACATCAATGTCACCAGTTGTTTGTAAGAATGAGTTCATCTGGGTTTGGTTTACTTGGTTTGGTTAGGGTTGTTCTGGATCGAATTTAGACAGTTGAGTTCCAGAAACATGTAGTTTTTGTCAACATGAGTCCACACATCTCTCACCAGCTGCTAAATTTCACAAGACTGGAGGCAACATCAAAGCTTTCCTCTACAGATGCCATTAGCACCATCAACAGAGTCTTGCATATAAGCTCTAGCTCCAGGACATAGACACATTCCAGTCATCTTGAGTGTAGCTGAGTGAGTATGAACTTGTTGTACTACCACTTACAGGCTAATGGGTTAAAATAACTCAATTTTTTTTCCATAAACTGTGAGAACCAGAATTCATCTTACTATCTATGCCTTAGGGTAGAAGTATAATAAACAATTTGATGGACATAAGCTACTGGGCTTTTTCACTCTTGGCCCCAAAGGAATAACAGAAAGTACCTTGGTTTTGGAGACCTGGGTTTAAATCCAGCTATGTGCCCCTGGGTAAGATATGTAACTTTCTTGGAGTCCATGTGCCTCCTCTGTAAAATGGCAATGATATTATCTACTTAGTAGTGGTTTGTATGGATTAGATAAACTAACACAGATATATTGCCTAACACAGGTTTTGGAAAACATCAAGTTCACATAAAAATCAGAACTCTCTTCCCATGTTTAAACATTTACATTCCAGTTATCTGTCCTTTACCTCATTTCTGATAGTTTCCATTTCTTCCATAAGAAGAAGAGACAGATTTTAGCGACAGGATTCACATTTTGTTGGAATGGAATTTGGGTAGGAACTGGCATATATTTGAGTATGTACATCCCCTCTGACCCTCCGTAGTTCCAAGCATGAGTAATATTCTTCTTCTTTGGGGCTGTCTTATGTAAAGATTGCCTGAGTCATGCTCCATTTTGACCTTCAGCTTTAGGCTGTTCTCAAATTCTTAATTCCTGGAGAATTTTTTCTTCCATCTCCATAAGTGGGCTCTTCCCTTTGATCTCAGCTTTTGTCCCATTTCACAACTCACATCTCCACTATGGCTTCCTGGGTGGGGCTGTCACAAGCCCTCAGGGAACATTGAGCAGATGTAAGCCCCTGGCATCAATTGGTCTTGTTTCTTAACAAACAAAAATGAGCAAATAAAAATGAGATTACTTAAATATTGGAATCTTAATTATTCCTCAAAATAGTCTATTTGGAAGTAATATAAACCTGTTATAAAATTTTAGTCAATGAAAATGAAGATAAAATGTACCCATAATTTTCCCTGTATTAATACTGTGATGGTAAACATTTCAATCTATTTTATTTTTCCCTTTAATTCACAATATATTTATCTTTAAACTCAATTATAGTCACATTGCACATGAGAACATATATTGTTTTTCACTCAACATTATATAATCTTAATTTTTGTAGTGATTAATATTCACACTTTAATGATCAAACTGCTATCCTAAAAAGTAGGTATAATACTATGTATCCAAAGTGTTATTTTTTGGGTGGAGATTTTGGGGTTTTCCATGTTTTGAATACTATATGGAAAACCATAATGAACCAGCAACATATAAGAGTGCATTATCTTCATATTTTATAATTTATATTTTAGTATTACCAGAAGTGAAATTTCTGTGTCACCATGGGCACATTTTTATGGCTCATGATGTATTTGACATACTGCTTTCTAAAAGAGTAAAAATCTATGCCAAGAGACTAATTCTGCCTATATCTCGGCTTCAAATTGGCTGCACTCCACACAGAAGTTGGAATTAAAGGACTTTTGAAGTGACTTTTGCTGTCCCCACAATCTTTCGGCTGGAAGGAAATCTGTTGTATATTCTGCCCAGTTATGGTGAGTCTGTTCTGAGTTATTGTTATAGATACATTTAGTCATCTTGAAATATTTTCAAGAATAAAGTGGGGTATAAATAGATGCATAATAAATTGCTAGACAAACAGGAGACAGGACTCCAAAACTCTTTCAAAGACTTTATGAACATGATTTCCTGGGTTTATGCCTTATACTTTAAATGCCAGTTGATGCAGTGGTAAATAACCACAGAAAAGTTCAATTGCTGTTCTGCAACTCCCTATGTGGAAATTGCTACATTTCTGATACATATAGATGATGGCCACTTTTCATTTTACATCAGTCCAACTATTTTGGAAAACATACAAAAATATGTTATCCAGGGAAAATACTAATATACTAGTATATTAGTATACTACACACTTTTGTTCCTAAAAATTTATTCTGGAGAAAAATACTTCTCAGTGCTAACTGTCCAGAAACAACTAAAAGACTCAACAGTAGAGAAATTATTATATAATTCATGGAGCATGGGTTGAACATTTATAGAATGGACATTTATGATATTTTTCTGCTTAGCATCTATTGTCTCTTTTGCTAGTAACAACTCTCAAATTAGCCTTTACTACATCCTGAACGTATCAGTCAAGATTTCTAGATGTTGTAAAGACTATGTGACTTGGAGTAAAGATGCTAAAATGGCACCATTCTCAAAATAGCCAAGGGTAATTGTTATAAAAAATATAGCTAGAAAGTAAGATTTATGGCAAATGCATTTCAATGGGGGAAAAAAGTAACCTTTTATCTTTTCCATGTCCTGATTCAACAGCAGTTCTGTCCAATATCAAAGAGCATTTGAACTGAATAAAAACTGATTCAGAACATAAGCTTAAAAAATTACTTTGGTAGAGACTAATAGCCTGTGCTTTGTTGAAAAACATGGCTTCTACCCTGGATAATCTAGGCAAATTCAATATCCACTAAACTCTTAGAATAAAATGTTTTGAAAACAAGTCAAAATGAAATATATCATTCATTGAAACAGTGATCACTGTAGTGAAAAACAAATGGCAATATGCCATGATAATGAAAAATATGATATATTCTTAAATATCTTCAATAAATTATATGTGTTCTCGATTACAGTTATTTGATAATTATTTTGGTACTTTTATTGTCTTTCAGACTTCATTCAACAACATCACTTTACTTACTCATTCAACCAGCATATATTTACCACCAACTATGTGCAGGTATTTTTCTAGCCTACCTTTTCCATCTCTATTTCCTAATGTGTATTCTTCAGGAAGGACATGAAATATAGTATAAATCTAATTTAAAAAAATGGAAGGCAAATCTGTGACAAGAAAATAATACAGACTGACACAAAAAATCTAAGGGTTAGAATTCAGATATTCACATAAGTTTTACATATTTGCATGAATGTATATGTACTCAATGTATCACAAATATCAGTAACAGCTTCTAAAATTTAATTTTTAAAAGTGGTATTCAAAAGCAAAGAGAAAGTGCCACATAAAGAAAACTATTTAACAAATACTACAGCCTAAGACTGCATAAATTGGGGAAAGAAATACAGTTATGTTATGAAAAGAAAAATTAGATCTTATTTGAAATTATATTCCAGAGTAAATTATGGTTCTAAATATTACTAGTCCTTCAGAAAATATGATGATGCTGAATCCATCCAAGCATTTATTTCTAGTCTGTATAACTGTGAAAATCATTGTCTTTGATTCTTAAGTCCTAAAATATGTTTACCTTGAAGTCCCAGAGAATTTTAATGAAATATTATTCTTTTGAAAAAAGTTTTATTTGATGTTTTCTGGGGAACAAAAATAATGCATTAAAAAGGAATAAAACCTTTTGACTTATAATGCAGTGTTCAGTGGCAGAGCAGCCCTCAGCAGCCCTCCAGAAGCCCTTAGCTGTCCTTGCTAATATGATCTTACAGCTCACCCTTCAAAGCTACTCCTGTCTTGGCCATGTCTCTCCCAGCAGCTGCGTGCTTTGCTCTTAGTGTTTGCAGCCTCCCCCATCTTCAGTAAGTCTTTGACAAAGTGCCTAGAAACTTTGGCAAAAAGCTTTGTATACATACTTAGGAGAAGGGGTCAACATTTCTAGAAACATAGGAGGAAAATTACCTGAGCAAGTGGCAATTAATCCGTAGTACAGATGTGCCAGAATGCATTGAAACAGACATTTGCCTGTGGTTTAGTCCATTTAACTCCAACCAGAAAGGAAAGGAGAGACAAGAAACTACTTTATGTATTAGAGGAAAGAAAAATCTATACTTTCCACATGGGGATTCCTCATGTGTTTTCTTAATGAACACAGAGGGAAATTGAGAGAGACTTTTAAGCTGTTAAAACTACTAACATATTCTCTTTGGGGATGGGAGAGTATGAATTTCCTAATTTCATCAGAGCCATTAATGACTTCAGTTCCTTCCTTTCTCAACAGAGGAAGTAAAAGGATTCTTCATTGCTCTATGATTCCGAAAAGCAGCAGACATGAGAAATGTTTTGTAATCATGCTATGGAAAAGAAAAAGAAAATTCTCCTCCTAGAAATGTTTCTCGTTGTTGGAATTCTAAAAGCTCTTCAAAGACTAGATAAATTATTGTAACGGAACATACTTATGACTTAGCATTTCGTAATAATTGGAAGGTTATCTTTTCTTCCAAGAGGTTTTCTTTAAAGGATGACAGCCTCCAATGAAGATTGTATACTTTATTTCAATCCTAACCTTAAGACAGAAATAAGGAAATATTAGGAGGGACCCAGCCCCTCTCAGAACCTCTTTTTTTTTTTTTTTCTTTCATAAATTTTAAAAGGGAGTCATTTCCTTACCCAAATAACTGAGGTCAAAAGAAGGAAACAGTCACAGGTCAGGTAACCAGACAAGGACCAGGAGATAACTCTTGAAAGTAGAATGGGATAAATTGTCAATGCTCAAAAAATTTAGTAAGAGAAGTAGGAAGCCACAAACAGGAGAGGAAGTACAAGAGTTGTAGAACGTAGGGCTGTAAGTAAAGTGTGCTGTAAGAGTGAGCCAAAGCCTCTGCAGCTGTTGTGCTGGCAGAGCCCGGTGGGGATCATTAAAACACCAAAATTAAGGGACATGAGTACTATAAACTTGTTTAAAAGATTGAATAATAATTTATCTGAATAAATTAAGTCAAATAATATAATAATAAATTCAGTCAAATACTTAATTTGACCACTTTTTATAATGCATACTTCTACATATTACATGAACATGTGGTCAGAGTATAGGAAAGGAACCATGTTCTGACTTTCTAATGACCTGGACAATATTTAGTATGGATCACCAATAAGTAAGCCTCTATTAAATAAAAATATACTTAGCTTGCTAGAAATCTTTTTTAAAAAGATCAAATTTAATTCAAATAAATATTTATGGATTAAATGGGTTAATTCAATAATCAATAGTATTGCAAAAAGAAAGCAAGGCTGGTTTTCCTGGTGAATTCTAACACTTAAGGAAGAAATTACACCAATTTTCTATAATTGTTCTCCCCTCCAAAAATAAAATAAGAGATAGAAAAACAGATGGAATACTTCCTATCTCATTTTATGAGGCCAGCAGTATGCTCCTAGCTAAACAAGATAAAGATACACAAAAAAGGCAAACAGTGCATTTATCTCTCTCATGAACACGGATATAAATATCATCAAAAATATTGAGAAATTTAAATCAATAATATATAAAAAGAATTATGTACCATGAATTAGTGGTATATGCCCTGGCATACAAGACTGAGTTAACATTTGAAAATCAAGTGGTACCATCTATCACATCAACAATCTAAAGAAGAAAGATCACATGGTAACATCAGTAGAGGCAGAAGAAGCATTTGACAAAATCCAACATCTATTCATGATAATAAAAAAGGCTGTCATCAACTTGGTACAGAATACCTAAAAAAAACTTAGGTTAATATCAAATCTAATGAGAAATTTGAAGCTTTCCCACTAAAATCAGGAATAAGCAAGAATGTGCCCACTCAACATTACTTTTCAACATCATATTGAAAGTTCTAATTAATGCAATAAAATAAGAAAAGGAATAAAAATGTGTACATATTGGAAAGGAAAAATTAAAACATGACATGATCATTTAGGCAGAAAACCTGAAAGAACTGAAAAAAAAAACTTTTGAAACTGATGAAGAGTTATGAAAGGCCTTAGGATCCAAGATCAAATTAAAAAATCAATCCTTCTTTTATATACCAGAAATAAATAGTTGAAACTTGAAATTTAAAAGCAAATACCATTTATATTAGCATCCTCCAAAAAATAAAGTAGTTAGGTAAAAACCTAATAAAATATGTATAAGCTTTGTATGAGGAAAATTATATGATTAAAACTATATGATAAAAAACCAAATAATAACCAAATAAATGGAGATTCTGTTCTTGAATAAGACCCAATGTCTTCAAGATGTCAGTTCTTCATCTGATTTATAAATTCAAAGTAATTCTAATCAAAATTTAACTTTTGTATCTATCAACAAACTGATCCTAAAATTTACATAGAGATGCAAAAGACCCAGAATAGCTAATATGATTTTGAAGAAAAAGAACAAATTTGGAGGACTTATACTACCTGACTTTAAGACTTACTCTAGAATTAGAGTAATCAAGAGAATGTGATATTAGTGAAGAAATTAATAAATCAATAGAACTGAAGAGAGAACCCTGAAATAAAGCCATGCAAATTAAATCAACTGATCTTTGACAAAGGAACAAAGACAAGACCATGAAGAAAAGGCAATTCTTTCTACAATGGTGCTAGAATAACTGGATATCAAAAGGTGGGAAAAAAATTAAAATGTAAATCCAGACACACCCTTCATAAAAATTATACCCCCTACATTCTTCATAAACATTTAACTCAAAATGAACAACAAAAGCAGATATAAAAGGCAAAACTACATAACTCCCAGAAGTTAACACAGGAGAAAATCAAGATATCCTGGGGTTTGCAGCGACTTTTTAGATCAACACCAAAAGCATGATCCATGAAGGGTTTGGTAAGCAGGATTTCAGTAATATTAAAAAGTTCTGCTCTATGAAGGACACCATCGAGAGAATAAGGAGAAGATAGAAAGTTGGAGAAAATATTTGCAAGAGACATAGCTGATGAAGGCTATTATTCAAAATGTTCTAAGAACCCATAAAACTCAGCAATAAAATAAAACCCGATTTAAAAAATGAGCCAAAGAGCTTAACAAACACCTACCAAAGAAAATGTAAGATAACAAATAAGCATATGAAAAGATACTGCTCATCATATGTCATCAGGAAAATACAAATAAAAGCAATAAGATAGTACTATGGACCTACCAGCATAGCCAAATTCTGGAAAGCTGACACCTTCAAATTCTGGCAAAGACAAGGAGCAGTAGAAACCCTTAATTTATAGCAAGTAGAGATGCACAATGGTACAGCCATTCGGGAAGTCAGATTATCAGTTTTTAACAAAACTAAACATACTCATGGCATATAATCCAAAAATTGTGTCCTTGGCATTTATCCAAAGAATTTGAAAAGTTACACACACACACACGCACACACATACACACACACACACACACACACACACACACACAAAACTCTGAACATGGATACTTATTCATAATTACCAAAGCTTGGAAACAATGAAGATGTCTTCCAGTGAACGAATAAATTGTGGTTCATCCAGAAAGTAGAATATTGTTCAGCACTAAAAAAGAAATGAGCTGTCAGACCATGAAAAGACATGGAGAAAACTTAGGTGAATATTACGAAGTTAAAAAGCCAATTTAAAAACATTCTAGACTACATGATTCCAACTGTATGACATCCTGGAAAAGGAAAGGCTGTGGGGTCAGTAAAAATATCAGTGGTTGACAGGGTTTAATGGAAAGGGAGGGAAGCAGAGACAGAGCACAGAAGATTTTTAAGGCCGTGTAAATACTCAGCATGATCCTAAAATGGTAGATAAGTGTCATTAAGCCTTTGCCTAAACCCAAAAACTGTACGACACCAAGAGCAATTGCTAATACAAACTATAGACTTAGGGTAATAACGTGCCAGTGGAGGTTCATCAATTATAACTAACAAACTACTCTGGTGGGGGATGTTAGAAATGGAAGAGGATATGCATGTGTGGAGGCAGGAATTTTAAAATAACAATTTAAAGAAGCATAGCTAAAATAAAATTCCCAGAAGAGCCAGAACATAATCCTGGAAAGTAGTTGATCAATTGTCAGACTAGTTAAAAATCCGAGACTCAATTAGATTCTGTGTGAAAGAGAAGCATGTTAAATATAAAATCAGAAACAAGTTAAAAATAAAATTGTGAAATAAACATGCCATTGGTGGAGTGTGGGAAGATGGATAGGTGAAGCATTTCTATCCGTCTCTGCATGTATATCATGTATCATGATGCTTTGCTGCAGATTGTCTGTGTATTAGTTTGTTCAAGCTGCCACAATGAGTTGCCACAGACTGGGTGGCTTAAAGAACAGAAAATTTTTGTCACATAGTTCTGGAACCCCACAGTTCAAAATCAGACTGTCAAAGATAGGCTCCTTCTGATAACCATGAGGGAGAATCTCTTCCATGCCCCTCATAGTGCCTGTTACCATTTTAGTCATCATCTTGGTCTAGAAACTTCCTGATAAGACTATAGGATTGTACAATCTGTCTATCTTGTTCATAGTTGTACCTCCAAATCCTAATACCAATCATAGTACCTAAAATATAATGATCTTCCCTAAAATCTTTTGGGGACAAATACCTGATTTTTCATTTGACAATATCTCATACTAAATCATTGATACTTGAACATACAAATACACATACACACAAAATTTTAAAAGAACTTAAAAGAACTTAAAAGAACTCAACTTAAAAGAACTTTACATACAAAATTCCTGTTCTAGGGCCTTATTATTTTAAGCTAGGAAGAGGTAGACATTCACTGAGAGCCCTGTAACATCATTACAGGTGAAAAAGTGAGCCATATTTACTTTTGCTAAAGGCCCATTAGGACAAATAAGAATCATTCCTCTCTCTTTAGGAAGCAAGCAGATTTTGCATTCTAGAAGGTTTTATTCTCAAATTCATTTTAAAAGAGGTGCATTATTGCAGAAAAAGAAATTCTCAAAGGGACAAAAGAGGAGCTGCCTGATTTAGAAGGAGGAGTGATTTCTAGGAGACTAGAAGATACCCTAGAAGGTAATAGTAACTCTAAGGTAGGTGGCCTTGGAATGTTTGGGGACTAACCCTAAAATCCAGAGTCTTGGGAGCTTCAGGGAAAGTCCAGGAGGCAATGTGGTCAGCAGCAAAACCTCTGACCTTCCAATCAGCCAAAATAGCCTAGACAAAAACTGGCATCTTTGGAAGTGGTATGATCCCTCTTAGTTCTAAGGTAAGGGACAACCTTTAATTTAATTTTTAAAATAGATTTGTTTTGGAACATATCTATAAAAACAATTTTAAAAACTCCAAATCTATCCTATTTCACTAACTTGTTTCTTCTGGTGCTTAATCCGAAAATCAGCTGCTGATCTCACAAGATTTCACACTGTCTCTTTAATGGAAAAGAGTAAAGCAAAATCAGGCTCTGATGGGACTAGGAAGCTCTAGGGGCAGAGCCAATGTCATATATTGATCAAAATATGGAATAGTAGAAAGACAGCACTCCTTGGCATTCCAGAAAGTGGTTTAGTATGTGATACTAAAGTCTTTGATAGAACCGATGGTAAAGTTGCTTTCTTTGCTTGGTTGATGTAATGGGAATGTTTTGAATTGCATAGATATTTGTCCTACCAAAGGCAACTGTGGAATGGTAGGAAACCTTCTTTTTGGTCAATCTCAGATCTCAGAGCAAGGTAAACAACTGGACAAACTAGAAATGACCCACAATCTCCATCTTTTTCTACTACTAAGGGAAGATGCCCTCTTGTGGTAGGGAAAAAAAAAGAAGACAGAAGGAATTTGGTTTGTTGTTTGAACTCAGTCTATTAAGGAAATTGAAACTGTCATTGAGACAGTTGTAGATTATGTAGACATTCTATGGGGAGTGTTTGCTTTTTGTATTTGTAACACACGCAAAAAATGCTTCATGAGTAGTGAGTTGAACAGTTCTCTGAAACTATATAGTCAATTCAAAACGCTCAATGAAACAGGAAACCTGCTTATTTGTCCAGCACATCATTATCAGCGGCCAATTGCTGACTAGTTATTATATCAATTCCTTCTCCTCACTTTCCCATATCTTACCCCAATAAAAAAAAAAAGTTTTACAACTATAGCTCATCTTGGATGTGGCTCCCTCAGAAAACATTCACTTTTTAGAATCTCTTCCTTACTCTAGCTAATTTTGTGGTTCTCATTTCTTCAAAACTCTTTCCCTGAATTTTGTCTGAACTTAGCATATAAACCAACAGAAGAAATAAGCTTTTTAGAATATAATGTATTTCTAAAGTAACTACAGAGATCAGGATTAAGTAGTAGTAACTAAATTACAGATAATGTAATAAAACTAATAATTATGATAAAATTACCTTTCTCTAGCCTTGATCACATTACTTATTAGGTGCTTCTGCTTACCTACATAACTCAAGTAAGAATTAATTATACATATAACTTTGAATTTTTTATGTTCTGTTTGTTAAAATTTCTCTGAAATCTTTTCATAGTTTCTCTTCTTTTTCTAGATTTCCGAATTTTTATTTAAAAAAATAGTTCTACTGTTTAGGTGGCTAACTAGCTTGGATCTTCACTGTTCCTCAAATTCAAAAGAAGAAAGTGGAAATGAAAATAACACTTATTGAGTGCCTCTGATAGTCCAAGAAAGTGCTGGTCACTTTACATAAATTTTGTCATATAATCCCTCAACACCTCTATAAAGTAAATTTTTCTTATTTCAAAAGAAGAGAAGGCTCTGAGATGTTAAAGAGGTAACACATAGCTAGTAAGTAACAGCAGAGAACTAAGATTGAAACCTGTATCCATGTTCTACTAAATGTGTTTCTCTCCAAAATTGAGGACTTGGGATTTTTCGAAAATTCTTTATCCTATCTTTCCTAGAATGGTTAATAATACCACCATTCATTCTATTTTCCAAACTAAAAAGTTAGTCATTTGCCACTCTTCTTTTCCTATCATGTCCCCTCCTCCCCTCTCTCACTGGTCCCCGCATCTCATTATGTCCATCTCCAAATGGTTCTCATATCCTGCCTGCCCTGACTGTCTCCAACATGAGTTGAGGCTCCCTATTGCCTACTAACTGCCATTTGGTATTCTTGTCAGTACTCTTTCCTGGAAGAGGTCTGGTGTCCTTTCTGGTTACCAAAGGCATCTTCCTAGCACATCTTTAGCTACTTCCTCTTCAGCTTGCCTGATACACCAGGTCCTTACCAGTGTAGCCTCAGTCTCATCCCCAAGCTCATCTCCTGTCCCGGAAGACTTCTTGCTTCTCTGTGCTCACAATGTTGCCCTGAACTAGAATGCTCTTCTTGCTTTGATTCCCCCAGAATCTTTTACAAGCATCCTCATCTCTCTGCCTTTCTCAGTCATCCCAACTTCCCCTAACCAAAATTTAACACTTTGTAAGTGTTGCTGATATTTTGTGCATGTTACTTTTATAGCACTTAACCAATTGTACTGTAATTCCTTGTTTACAACTTTATTTAGCCTTAAGACTATGTATTACAAGAACTGAGCACATTGTATGGTATATTGTAGGTACTCAAATTTATTACACTTTATAGACATAAGCATCATTTGCCAATAAAACAAAAAAGTATCTGCAAAACAGATTGGCAAAGAATCTATTAACGAACACACTTAGTACTGGAAAAACCGAAATAACAAACGTTTTTTATGGTCACTACAATGTTATTTAAATAAGATAGGCTGTGTATAAATATTTTCAAACACATTTCCTCAGATAGCTGATCCAAAATAACCATAATTTATGAAAGCACAAAGAATATAGAGTTCTGATGCTTATTGAGATAGGGCACTTGGTATTTCAGAAAGTTCTGTCCAGTAATTATATAATAACTTTAAAAACGTAAAAAACATTTCTTCCAGAGTGGCCCTTTGTATGGAATGTGTTAGTCTAATTTATAAACTGTTGTAATAAATCAAATCTTACAGTAGCTAACAATATCAATTCTGATATTGAAAACATTAAACCCTTTCCTGAGAGTAAATATATATTAAATAAAATACATAAAACACTCCATAAATGTTAAGCAACTAAGAGAATTAAAGAGCCTCTATATGAAAAGATTCAATTTAATTCAAATATGAAAGAAAAACTTATTCTTAGAATGCTTTTAAGTTGTTATTTGAAGTTAAAATTAATAAGGCATTGAAGGCATACAGCTGTTTCTGTATTTTTTTTTTTTTTTTTGGTTCTGGAGATTGAACTCAAGGGCACTCAACCACTGAACCACATCCCCAGCCCTATATTGTGTTTTATGTAGAGACAGGTCTCACTGAGTTGCTTACTGCCTTTGTTGAGGCTGGCTTTGAACTTGTGATCCTCCTGTCTCAGCCTACCAAGCCACTGGAGTTAGAGGTGTGAGCCACTGTGCCTGGCTGCTTCTGTATTTAAAAAAACTGACATAGAATTTCTTGGTCTCAGGCATTTTAAAGACATTGATGAACAGAAATGCTAAAACACTATTAGCAAGCAGTAATTGTTTTCCAAACATTAGTTTAAGAAGAACAACACCTCCCTAGATTTTTGTAAATCTTAAGTGTATTTTAAAGTCATTAGTTCTGCCTCTCTTCTCTCTCCACTGATCCCTCTAGCCAAATTACATTCATGTCAAGATCCAGGAGAAACATCCTCTCCTCTTAGGAGCTGTCCCGAACCCTCCTCCACCTGCACAGGTGGAAGCAGAATCAACTGCTTCCCAGAATGCTCTATACAGACACCATTATTATAGTTGTTGCTTTTTATTATCACTATTTATGTGTGCACCCTTTTTCTCCTGTTAGACTGACAGCTCCATATAGACAAAGACCAGTTCTACATTTAGACAACAGGAGCAAAACCAAGAGTAACCTGGAATATTGTCATGGTGCAATAACAGCTAAGTGGCAGAACACAAATAGATCCCAGTAATGTTCTGTACTCAGGGGAAATTTATGGTGGTAACTTCACCCTGTCACTTATAACTTTAAAATACAGGCATTAAGGTAAAAGAGGTACTCCGTAAGTATTTGTTGGAAATACTTAAAACACTAAACTTTAGTGCCCCTCAATCTAGATGGGTCAGGGAGAGGAAGCAACATTGGTGAAAGTGAGAAATGTGTTTTTCACTCATCTGTGTGCTTAAAGAGACACGGCATCATTCCAAACAACAGTAAACTTGAGGATGCCCCACCCAGAAAGCCTAGAGACGAGAGCATTTCCTTGAAAATATGTACAGTTGTGCTCAATTTTGAGCTATTTTTTTCAACCTGATACTGCCAAGAAGGTGTGGTGTGTCCTTTTGAGTAAAAGGTATAAATAACCTCCTGGTTTAAGGAGGAGGAAGACTGGATAAAAATAGCTAAAAGAAAAAGGTTGTTAAATGTTCTTATCACAAAGAAGTGATCATTGCAGTGCAAGTATGCTAGAAAGGAAGAATTGAAATACTAAGACCTTGCTGAGCTTCTCTGGCCTCCACATAAAAAGCGACATTTCTGATTGTGTTCATGTCAATACACAAGGTTGAAGAGGAATCAGAAAGCCTTAAGGAAACAGAAAACCTGGCAAATCCCTAAGACAAGGGTCTTTGGGGGGAATCCTGAAATCTTTTAAAAATTCAGTTCCTTTCCAAAAAAAAAATATTCACTTGCATTTTTAATATCATGAGCTCATAGGGTATCCAGCATTCTCTCCATCTGTGCATGGGGAAAAGACCCCAGAGGAAGTCAGAAGCAGCTCCACTAGAAACTGATAGACTGGTGGACTTTGAAAGTTACAAGTACAAAGACAACCTTCAGAGCTAGATATAATCTTTCAGAGGCTGCACAAGTCTCTCAGCAGCAGCAGCATATCAGCAGTTGGGAACTAAGCTAGTGGCTGCCAGATGCTAAAAGCATTTTGGGACTCCCAGCCAGAGACAAATAGACATAGAGCTATTTCATGAAGTGAGCCAGAAGGAGAAGATTCAGAGAAGTATTTCCTTGCTCTGATGGTCTCTTTAAATAAGGCTGCCTTGGGACAGAGTTTAGAGACACATGAATGGGAATGGCTCTCCTCCCTTTTCCTCTTGGGGCTCTCTCCTTGAAGAGACTTCGCAGGGAGGGAGTATAAATCTTTGAAACTGGTGCTTCCATAGTCCAGCAGAGCTCTTGTTAGGAATCTCATGAGATAGCTAAATAGGGGGCTATATTAGCCAAGGTTCTCCAGAGAAACAGAGTCAAAGGAGAGAGAGATTGAGATTTATTACAAGGAAGTGGCTTATGTAATTATGGAGGCTGGGATGTTCCAGGATCTGCAGGCAGCAAACTAGAAATCCAGGGAAGAAATAGTAGAGTTCTAGTCTGATTTTCAGTCTGAAGGTAGGAGAATTGCAGCTCAAAGGCAGGAGGTTGCAGCTCAAAGGCAGCCAGGAGAGTGAATTCTTCCTATTCAGCCTTTCTGTTCTATTTCAGCCTTCAGTAGATTGGATGTCTATTGGGAAGGACATTCAACTGTATTCAGTCTAGAGACTATTAACCTCCCTTCAGAAATACCTTCATAGATATACCTAAAATAATGCTTTTCCAAATATCTGGGCATCCTGTGGCTCAGTCAAGTGCACACATAAAATTAACTTTTATAGTGACATCCAGTAGAAGGTAAGAGAACTGACTACAACCCAGAGTAGAACATGCACAAAAAAAATCATATACTATTGCTCACTACTATATGGTTAACAAGAGCAGTCAAGAAGTTTTATTGATACTGTACTATTTCTCTTTGCCACAAATAAACTAAAACAACCCCAAAGTTTGAGCTGTTTGTTATATCTTATTCCAAAATACAAATAAAAGGCTTTTTTTTCATCCTCCAAGATATGTATTGGATGTCTGTTAAGACCACATTGTGAAGTCTGCCCTGATGAGCCTGCTTTTTGCAAAAAATTATTTTCTTTTTATTTGTTCAATGTTTATTTCTGGGGATATTGTGGTAGTTGCATAATATTTATCTTGGCAAAACTGGCCTAATTTTTGCAAAAAAATGTGTGTATAATTCTTAACTCATTATAAATTGAGAAAACTGGTAGATTTATAAACAATCTTACTATTGTTTTAATTTAAAATGAGGTTAAGGATAATTCTGGGAAAGCATCTAATGTTTGGCCATATAAGAAAATATATATCAATGATTTTATAGTATTTGATAGTCTTTTCATTTATCTATGAGTACCAAGTATCAGGATTTGGTCAGCTATCAGTTATCCATGCTAGGGAAGGGGAATAATTATAATGGCAGAAATAACTTCAAACCATAGACAACCTAACCAGTGCTACATTTGATTTTAGATGTACTTCATGTTTTGAGTTTTATTTTTATATCAAACTTTCCTATGTTCTGCTGAATTTCTTCATGATCGTGTATGCCATGGAGGAAATTAAGACCTTAAAGCCTTAATGATAATGGGATATTAAATTTAAAAGAAGTTTTAGATAATCAAAGAAGTAATACAAAGAAGTAATACTGATCCAGGGAACAGAGGGGAGCACAAATACTCATCCCTTTACCATAAAGAAATACCAATTTATTTAATGTAACTGTCCAGAGACAGTTAACCTTCTTTGCTAATATCTCCCCAGTCTAACTCCAGTGTCCTTTGTCCATTGCCACATAAGAATTTAATGGCTAAAGAGAAAAGAATAGAATTTGTTTTTGAATAATGACTTAAGGAAAATCCTCTGAGTCCTTTGTCTACTAGGACCTGAAGCCTGGAAAAGTCAGGGTCTGAAGGTAGGTAGGGATAGTCATATAAAATGATCACATGTATCTTTATGATATTTTGGGGGCCTGGGGATGTAGCTCAGTAATAGAGCACTTGTCTAGCATGCACAAGGGCCTGCATTCAATCCCCAGTACCAAAAATAAAATGAAAAAAGAAAATTTTATGATAAATGTCTCATAGATATTTTCTTATTGGAAACACCTTTACTTTGAAGGCTGATTAAATTACAAAAAAGTTCAAGTGTGGGAAAAGCATGTGTGTACACATGGGTTAGGGGAGATCCTGAAATGGTCCCTAGCACATTTCCTAGTTATATTCCTTTTGCTTTCTTTCCTGCCTCTTTGTTTTTCTCATCCCACCCACTTCCATCCTCTTCCTCTCCTTCAATCTTTCAGCTTTAATTTTTTGTTTCCCAAGAAACATCTATGCTATGTTATGACATCCTTTGCATAAATCCCTTATCTCTCACATTTTATTTTTCAGGACTCCTTCCTCCTAAGTGTTCCTTTCTGATTTCCACCTTTCCAAGGTGTGTGCTCCTCGGGTTTCCTCCCAATGGAAGCTTGTTCTGAATTCCACCTCACTCACAACCCTTCACATGGATTTCTCAAGAGCCACTTCCCACATGTGTCTCTTCACTACAGATGAGGTGCAATGAAGAAAGGGAGGCCAGAATGGTAAAAGAACATAAAAGCAAAAAGACAAATTAATGGCAAGTTTATTCAATACTGGCTGTGTATTTCAGGACTGGGGAGCTGGTAATAGGTCACAACATCCAGAAATCACTTTGACAGGGAAACATCTATCATGACTGAGGGCCAGGCCCTGTCTGTGCCTGGCGCCAGGCCTGTGGCACCAATTTATATGTCCCTGTAAGGCCTCTGGCTCCTGATAGAATCCCTGATGCAGAGTGTGCAGCGTCAACCACAAATTAATACCAAGTTCACCTCTGATCCCAGGAACCAGACCACTGACTTAGTGTTTTTTTTTTTTTCCCAAAAGATTAAAAATAACTATGATTAAGGAATATTATCTATAAAACCCTCACTGTTAGGGAGGCAAATATGAAATGAATGATTTTTAATTTGGTGACAATAATTTGAGAAAAATATTAATTTAAGCCTTCCCAGAAGTACCTCTATTTATCTTTAAACCAAAATAACTCAAGGGGGAGGAAAAAAATTCAAATCTATAAGACTATGGATTTTGGATTTTTTATTAATGAATCACTGTTACTGAGTGTAGTTTGGGATTTCTTAATCTGAAGAGAATTTTGTAGAATAAAGCGGTGACCAAGAAAAAACTTGAGATTGTAAAGCAGGCATTGTATCAATGGCAGAATTCCAGGGTGACAGTGGAGAACAACACTGTGACTCATTACAAAGTCAGATTGTTTTTTCATCAAAATTCCTTTTTTAGAGCCCTGTCAATCAAGTAAACACCATTCTTTTTTTAAGTTAGATCCCTTCTGTGAGTTCAGTCTCCAGTATTATCCATCTATTTTATTGCAATCAAATAGTAGTTGTGTCTATCTGGAAAATTTTAATCCCTTTAATGAAACAGAGGATATAATAATATCTGAAATAAACTTGAATGGGAGATTCCTAAAGTTAAGGAAATTTATGAAAATATTAACTTACCAAATATATAATTGCCATACTAACTCATGTTTAAAAAAATAGATAATCATAAATGAAAGGCATTTCAAAGTTACAAAATAATTAGACTATCCTGCAGGTCTTTAAGTTTTTAGGATTTTGGAATTGCCCTATTCTTTAATATTCTGATAAAATACATTCAAATCTCCAGCTTGCATAACTATAGATGTGAATGTTCCTTTTCAAATTCCCCAGTCATTTTTTTTAATGTAGTGCTGAGAATTGAACCCAGTGCCTCATATATGCTAAGCAAATGCTCTATCACTGAGCCACAACCCCAGCCCATTGTCTGGTCTTAATTTACTGAGAATCCTGGAGAACACTTTCATGTTCCACTGGTCAATGCTGCACATCACTATGTATTTCTTGCTTTCTCTAGTTAGTTTCTTTCTTGCTGGCCAACTCATGGAATTCAAAGACTAATGTTGTGTCTTGAAAGGACACTGATACTGTCCTATAAACCTCAGAAAAGGAAACAGCTACATTCATATTGAGCTTAATACTGTTGTGCTCAGAGAACCATCTTGTCATTTTCCTCAGCAAAGTTTAATCCAGCCCTCAATAACTAATAAAACTTAATTGAAAATTTAGGTATATAATTGCCTTTGGTATCCACAGGAGATTATTCCAAGGACCCTCTACAGATATCAAAATCCAGATACTCAAGTTCCTTACATAAAATGGGGTAATATGTGCACATAACCTATGTACATCCTACCATATGTTTTAAGTCATTTCTAAATTACTTATACTATCTAATGTTGTAAATGTTATAAAAATGGTTGTCATAGAGTATTGTTTAGGTAATAACAAAAACAAAAAAGACAGTATGTGTTTGGTTTTCTTTTTCCAAATATTTTTGACCTGCAATTGGTTGAATCTGTAGATGTCAAACCTGCAAATACAAAGGACCAACTGTAAAAAAAGGAATTTCAACAAAGAAAAAAAAATTGAAGGTCTAATGTTTTTAGTGCTCCCAAAGGTCACTTGCCATGCCCTTTTGTGAAAAGTTCTCTACTTGTCACCTCCCTTCCTTTCCCTTGGACCCTCGAGCAGAGTCCCAGACCTCTGCAAATCATGGTCTTTTACTGTCTCTTACTGTCCCACAATGACCCTTGTCATCCATCTCCATCATTCACCATCCAGAGGAAGCAAAGAGTTAGCTTAGTAATCTCTCAGAATCCTCTGCTTAGTCAAAGAACACTGTCTTTTTTCCAGTTAAGCAGAGTAATTTTGTCTTCCTTATGCAAACCCTTTCACCAGGCTTTCTCTGTATGTTTTACCCTTTCTTAAGCAATGGTCTTATTAAGGTGATTTTCCCAAGAGGAGAGTCTCCACTCCATTCACAACTGAATCTTACTTTCTCCAATCATCTCCCAAGGCAGAATTCATAAATAGTTGTGCATTTTAAAATGATGTCCTACTGCTGTACATGAATTAAATCCCTACAAACTATGGAAGAGTGCTACTGAAACTGATTGTTTAAGACATGTTGATTTTTTAAAAAGTAAAAAGAAAGGAAAGAAGGCAGGGATAGAGGAAGACAGAGAGGACAATAGTTCTAAGGCTGGAAATAAAAAAGAAATAGCAAGGAAAGGGCATGAAAATTGCAAAATACAACTGGGACTTTGATATCCTACATACCATTAGGAAATTCAGGGGTGTGTGTGTGGGAGGGTATTTTCACTGTAGTTTTGATATACCAGCTGTACTGAATTCAGCAGAGTATTATACATATAACAATGAAACCATATTTCATGTCCTTAACAACTGTACTTTTAACGAAATGTAAGAAATTCTCATGGAGATCTACTTCTATATCTGTCAAATTATTCACTTTTTATAATGATAAGTTTACATGTCCATTTCTTTCATGAGGCTGGACTTCCTAGAATGTACTCCTATCAACTGTAATGGAATAAAAAAGAAAAAAAGTTCTTATGAATTTTCATACTGTAAAAATAGTAAAGTACAGCGAACTTTCATCTTCTTTTCTAGTTTAGAAGGAGAGCAATAGCCAGAAGTAAGAATCTTCGATCTGGTATTCCCCAGGTGCTTGCCCCAGCTTCCTTGCATTAGGGTGTAACTCCAAGGCCATTTCGCCAGCTTAACCCTTGATCACTCCCTTGCGAGTAGATAGAGGATCAGGTCCAAAGTGCCCGAACAGGAGCAGAGCAAGACTACCTGCATGTGTCCTAATTGTCCAGTCAGTAAACCTATAAAGAAGGTGAGAGCAAACACACCAGTTTTGTAATTCAATGAGCTTGGTGTAAAGGAATAGACTTTCTTTATGACTGAGTCTCCCTCTCCCTTATGCCTCTTCCACCCACTCCATCCCTTGCCTTACTGTCTAAATGTTTGCCAGTTAGGAAGAGATAGGAGAAATCTTCACGGCTGCTGTGTTCCTGTCACACTGGCAAGGATTCCCCCTATCACCCACACCTGTGACAGCAGAAATTTCCATCAGAGATGAGTACCTGAGGGTTTGGGAAGTTCAGATGAAGAAATTTTGAACTTATATTTGCTTTCAATAAAACAGCATTTCAGTAAAGGCTTCCTTTTACTTGATAGAATCAGGCACAAATATAAATATGATTACAAGAGGAGTTATTTGGAGAAAAGTTTCTTCTTCATGTTGCTATGTCTCATTTATAATCATACAAATCACGGAATCCTAGAACTCAAATCCTAGAGAACAAGCAATTGGTCCAAAGCCATGCAAATGCTAAGTGTCAGGATTAATGATCAGGCCCTCTTATTCCCAAATGAGTGATCTTTTGTATGTATCAGTAATCTTCCAAATGTGACTATATGTTCTAAATGAATAGAAAGACTTCTAAAATTTCCTTCACCAACAGTGCTCTTTTAAAGTGCAAGCTCCTGGGTCTCAACCACCCAGAATCCAGTTTATGAGGTCAAGAATGAAATCTGGGAATCTGTATTGCTGCTAGGCTCCTGCAGTGATTCAAATGCACTTGAACTATACTCAGATTCAAATCATCTGGTTGCTGACAAAAACATCAAATTTTGCTCACATTTTTTATATACATTTCATTCTAACCTTGATTAACTTCTCACATTTCTCCTTTTATCAACAGGCTAATGATTAAAACTAACTTGTGCACAAGTAGAAAACATTTTTGACCTCTTGGGTGCATTATAAATTCAATGCAGTATATTGTGGGGATAGGAGCATGGAATGAATAGACTGTTCCTCACATGAAGTAATGCTATATCTTTTGAAGAGCTGCTTAATATATACCTGAATATAAGACCATTGAAACATTTAAACAGTGCAGAAGAAGACGGATTAAAAAGTGAAGCTGGACCCTTATCCCTCCCCCAACTCACTCCTCCTTAGAGTTACTCACTACAAACTGTTGGGTTTATAATCTTCAGATTTTCTACAAAATAACATACATAGGTGTGTGTGTTGCTGTGTATGTGATTTTTGTCCTTTGTTTTTGAAAAGTTCTGCTTATTAAAGGATTGAGGCATTTTTCCCCCATCATACAGGTGACAGAGGATGCTGTTACCAGCACAGAAGCAATCAAACTTAAATCAAGGACACCTCAGAATGTGTGAATGCTACCAGTAATTACAACATCCTTTCCTGACCTTTTTAGAAATGCCAACATTCCTGGACCTCATGCATCTCCTTAAACACATTTTGGTCAGTACGTGATGTTCTTCAGTGACATTAAAAAAGCATGTGTGAGGATGCTGAAGGAAGAGGAAAAGACTGGCAGTCACATCGTGCAAACTCATGAACTCTATTACAGGGTCCTTTCTCAAACACAAGGTGCTTAATTAACTCATATCATTGTGAACTCGGCATAACTGAAAAGCTGATCCCATAAGAACAGCTGGATGGGCTGGGGCTGAGGGTACCATGGGGGATGCTGTGAAGCATGCATGTAAAACACATAGCATTCACCCTGCTCTCTCACTGTGCAAGCTCTGCATTCCAGCTGTCATCCTCAGCACCCTACTGAAATGGCTCTTGTGACGACAATCACCCGGGACTCCTAATTGCTGAACCTCATCCTCTTGACCTTGGCACCATTTATAAGTTATCCATTTCTTCCTTCTACAAAGATTCCTCACCTCTTTCCTGTTTTTTTTTTTTTAATAGAAAAGGACTATTTATTTTGCTTTTACCAATTTCTCTTTAATATTCATATCCTAGATGCTTTTGTGCTGGTTCTGTATTCTCCATCAGTCAGATGGAGCTGATAAAATTCCTGTCTCAGAAATGACATTCAAATCTGCTTCTACAGCCACATATGATATTGAACTCAAGGGCCACCTTCTGCATAGCCTCTAGCAACTCAAATGTGGCATGTCTAACACCACACCTGCTTTCTCCACTCCATGCATCACCTATACCAGTTAAGTATCAACGTTAGTTCCCTGCATTAGAAACTGTTGTCATTCCTCATTCCTTCCCTCACCCTATTCTGCACATCAATCAATCATCAAATCCTATGGAGTCCGCCCTGGAAATATTCACCTGTTCTATGGCTTCTTCTGTTCCTGTTGTTCTTACCCCAGCCTCATCCTCTCCACTTGGACCAAAGTAATGACCCCCTAGCAGACACTTCTGTAAGAAATCTCTTTCTTCCTTCAATCCCAAATATTTTACACCAAAAAATGATTACGTTTCTCAAACATTTGATGCATTATATCACCCCTGATGAATAACTTTAATTATCCATAACCTATAGTATAGAAATTTAAAATCATTGGTACTTTTCAATTCTGCCTCACACTACAATTCCGACCTTATTTTTTGTCACAAATAACTTCCCCAAGACACAGGGATCTTGCTCCTCTATGCTGTAACTGTTCAGTTTCCTCAGTCTTGGAGTTTCCTCTGCTGTTGATTCCTTCAAAGTGTGAGACAAATTCTTCCTCCTGTCAATCCATGCCTGGCCACAGCTTTCTACAGTCACCTCAAAGGCAGGAGCTCCTCTTTCTGTGTCCCACTGTGCCGCTACCTCTGTCAGGACACTTCCTCTTTCATTCACATATTCCTTAATCCAACACATTAGCAAGTACCCATGACAATGTATTGCTATAAGAAACATCATTTCTAAACCCTGCTCACCCTAGTAGACCTACTAAGCTGAGAACTCTGCTTGGGCCTCCATCTTGTAGTGCATAGTGCCTGGTACACAAAAAGTTCTTGACAATCATTTGATGTTTAATTAATGAAAATTGTAACTCCAATCAACAATAGACCACTATATAAATTATCTTTATCTCTTATTAAATTCACTGCTAAAAGTCACAGTTTTGAACCCCATTACCAGCTCTGGATTCTATCTTACTGATTTTATTAATTCATTTTTGTATTTGTTCAAGTATTCAATAACTCCTAAATACCTACTGTGTGCCAGGCATGGTTCTAGGTATTAGGGACAGGAAAATGAACAGGACAGACACAAATCTTAACCTTCCAACTATTTATATTCCAGTGGTAAAAACAGATAATAGACAAGTAAACCAGGGTTAAGGGCTCTGAACAAGAAATCAAATGGGCAGTAAAGTTGGGCAGAGTATCTTAAAATTAATGTTTTTATTAAAAGAAAATATACTCTTATATAAGGAGACTAAGTCTTATTCCAATCAGTGATGAGTGTTAGGGAGTAAAATAAAGCAGAAGCAGGGATAAAAATATTGGGAATATGGTTGATGATGGTAGTTACAGTAGTTTCCATGTAGAGCAGTCGAAAGATAGCTGAGGGTAGCATAATGCTTCCCCCTCTGTAAGGGAAGCTTCCTACAGAATTCAGGGAAATCTACCAAATCTCTTCTTCGAAAAGAAGTGTATAGGGAGAGTAAATTGTATGTACTGGTTTGGAATCCAGAGTGGCCTGCATCTCTTAACTATGTGCTCTGGATTTGTAAAGAAAATGAATGGAAAGAAATATTATGGGCTAGGGATACAGTTATTGATTCACATTTCTCTTGGGAGAGCCTCAGGACTCTATAAGAAAGAAAAACTTTAAAGCTCTGAGTTCTTGTGGGAAACTGTTGAGAAGAGGCCCAAGTAAATCATCAGGGACAGGCGGAGGCCTGAACACACCAATTAGGCTGAGGAAGCTTGGCAGTACACAAAAGCAGAGGGCCAGGAACAAGGGTTCTGGAAATGGACAGTAAGTTTGGGCAGGGTGCCTTTAAATTAATAATTTTAATTTTTATTTATTTATTTCTCTCCTCTTACTATACACAGAAGACACAGAACCCAATTATAAACTGTTCTAACCCCCATGAATTCCAATGTTTTTACATAATAAATTTTATAATAAACATGTTATTTTTAAACTACATCAATAATTTTTAGAGTGTTAAGATTGAAGTGTATCTTTAGAAACCATTATTTCCAGAATTATAGACATAATGAGATTTAGTTACAGCAAACAAAAATCATTTGAGAGGAAAGAGGATATTTTAATAAAGAACTTCTTGTTTCATTCTCTAATAAAATTTGGAGCCGTTAAATGTCAAATTTAATTATTTTATTGTCTTCCTGGAGGGCTTCCCTGGGCTTCTCTTACCTAGTAAATAATTGACAGAAATTATTAATAGAAGTACCATTTTTTAAATTACTAAGACTGTATCCAAAGGCCAGACTTACAAAGAAGTTGGCACCCTAAGAACAGCTATTTTGGAAGAATTTATTAACTGATGAAAACTGTAATCATCATGCCATTCTGAAATTCTTTTCACTATTATTTAGGACACAAATTTCTTTTGGAAACTCATATAAAATAAGAGGTATATGATATATTCAGATTTAAACACTGACCTCCCATGCTAGGCTGTGAACTAAAGAATATTCATGTAATAGAATATTTGTGAATGATGTCACTTGGAATTGAAAGGTTTCTTCATGTAATGTAGAATTACATTTTATGAGAAAAATTTTATGAGAAGGAGAGAGAGAAAGAGAAAGAGATGGAGATTTGTGCAAATTATTTCATTCATGAAGCTAATCAGAAGCAGGCAATTGACTACCATGTGGCTTTCTATCAGTAACTACCTTTAGCTATACCTGTCAAGCTGTAGGTTTCAGAATACTGCTGATCAAAGAAAGCAGCCAAGGCCCTGCTAAAGTTCCAGAACCCCAGATTTATTCAGAAGAAAAATGACATATAATGCCTCTTAGGCCCCTTGCTTACACTTTGGCAGATATTCCAACTTGCCTCTGTCTCTGATTTATCTTCACAGAGACTAGTTATAGATTTTAACAGAAGGAACAGATAGAGGCCAAGGTTCAAATGATTTTCAGTAATATATTGGGTTTCTTCCATCCTTCCTTCCTACCTCTCTACCTTTCTCCCCACCTCCCCTTATTTATTTGTTTTTGCACAGATGGGGATGGACTCACAGATGCTAGACAAGTGCTACAGCTCCAGCCTTGATGGCTTTCTCTTGCTGAGTTACGATGTCCCCCATACTATGCCTGGATTCAGAAAACTTCTCACCCAGTCTCTTTTCTAAATACCTAATACCCAGTCCATTGTCCCTGCCTGTATGAAGCTCTGTGACTATACTAGTTGCAGGCTAGAGCTGGCTCATCCTGGCCCATAAGAATAGTTTCAAAAATGTTGTGGACCTTCCCCCCCACCCCCCACTTTGGTAGCTTGAAATTGATCATAGTAGAAGTACTCACACCAGGGAAACTGGCGACATTACAAATCAAGTTATTTTCTTCTCTCATCCTGCTACTCCCCAAACTTTCCCCTTAAGAGAGTCAATTGTTAAACACTACCAGTACATCAGTGCTCTCTAACACACTGCTTGTCTCAATTTAGAGAATTTGCATGCTGACAATTTATCTTGTTTCCACAGACATGTGTGCATACCCTAGAACCTCTTATCTGGAAGGTTTTTGTCCTGCCCTTTTTAATTTACCTTTTCCTGCAGCTGTCCACATCTTAGCATGGGAGTATCCTTTGCCTAAAACAAGCTCCATCGAGTTACACTTAACTTTCTTGTCTAGAGTAGATCTGGGTTTAGAGTATTAGTGCACCTTTGAGTCTACCAGGTGGATTGTGCATTTAGTAGCTCTTTAACCACCCCATTTCACTTTTAACAGATTCTTGCTGTTTCTTGGGATCCCTAATAAAGAAAACATGTTATCTGCTTAATAAAGCATTTCAAGGAGGAAAATTCTTTGGTATTTATATATGTGTATATGTGTGTGTGTGTGTGTGTGTGTGTGTGTGTATATATATATATTTAATTTATTTATTAAAAAAAAAAAACAACTAAAAGAGAGCCTGAGTTGTATCCCTTGCTGAGATTTAGTTTTATGTGTGCACATTTGCTGAGCTATGCTAGAAGCCTCTTCACAAGAAATCCTATAGAGCCTCTGGGAGACAACTGGCTTTCAGAAAAGAGAGAACTGGGCACTATGGGTTAGGGTTAGGGTTAGGCTTAGGCTTAGGCTTAGGCTTAGGCTTCCCTATACCAAACCTGCCTTACTTTAAAGGAAGGTTAATCCCGGGATGAATTCAGACAAGAGGTCAGGCAGAGTCAACTTACTTTATAGGAATCATAGAAGAATGCCTGAGCTCACCCATTTCATAGATTTAACTCTTGACCCTCCTCAAGCTTTCTGAAAAAAATACGGAATCTATGTTTCTATGATTTCACACAATATTTTGTGCTACTGCTTTCATCAAAATATTTCAGTCTGGAGGTAACTGTACAGCATCACGTAGTTATTTCTATCCTACATCATGTCAATCCAATAACCAGTTTCAGTTTGTTTCCTTAATCCCACATTCCAGAGGGGAATTAGAAGCAACAGAAATAATGAAAACAGAGTTTTATACACATAGGACATTATTAGTGAGATGCCAGGATTTATGACAGAGGAAACTACTATGATCTGAACAAATTTGTGTCTCACAAAGTTCATGTGTTGAAAACCTAATCATTGGCATGATGGTGTCAGGAGGTGGAGCCCTTGAGAGGTGATTAGGTCATGAGGGCAGAGAATTAGTTCCCTTATGAAGAGAACCCAAGAGAGCTTCCTTGCCCCTTCTATTACACAAGGACATGGCTGGGAGGCACCACCTACGAACCAGAAAGTGGGCCTTACCATACTGCAAATCTGCCACTATCTTGATCTGGTACTTCCCAGCCTCCAGAACTGTGAGAAATAAACTTTAAATGTTTATAAGCTACCTAGTCTATGACTGTTTTTTATAGTAGCCCAAAGAGACAAAGACAATGAAAATTCTTAAATTTTTTTAGGCATTATCAAGTAAAACCAAAGTAGTAGAGCTTCCCTTTTATATTTGTTCTCTCTCCTCTACCCATTTCCTCTCATTTAAAAAGATGATCTAACAATTGAAGGATTTACAGCAGAACACTCAACCTTACCACTGAGGCCCTTGTGCAGTAGGAGGCAGTTGAGTTTAGTGCGAGAGCATGGTATCCACAAAGAGACTAAGTGGTAGTTTTTCACCATTGTGACCAAAATTCCTGACGAGAACAACTTAGGGAAAGTTTGTTTTGGGTCATGGTTTTAGAGATTTAGTCATGGTGGACCTAGTCCATTGCTTTAGGCTCAAGATGAGGCAGAACATCATGGTGGAAGGGCTTGAAAGAGTGCTACTCACCTTATGGTGACAAAGAAAAGGGAAGGGGTCACAATTAAGATGAACCCTTCAGGGCATGCCCCCAGTGACCCACCTCCTCCATCCATGCCTCATCTGCCTACAGTTACCACCCAGTCAGTTCATCCAAAGTAGAATGGTTGCAGCTTTCACAATTCAGTCTTTTACCTCTGAGTATTCTTGCATTAACGGAAGTTTTTGGAGACACTTCATGTCCCAACAATAACACCAAGGTATCACAGTGTTGTGGCAGAGGCACCAGAAGAACTAGTCCTATTTCCTGCTTAATGTTAAAGGAGAAGCAGCTGACCTAAGCAGCAGTAGTGCTCAGCACAGGTGGCAAAGCCCAGCAAGCCAAAAGAATTGCTGGTAAAGGAACCCAGAACTAAAGAGCAAAGAAAAAGTAAATGCTCTCAACAACTAGCGAATAAAGCTGGTACACAAGAGATGCCTCCTGAGTTTCCACAGAATTCTAAAAAGGAATTTGTAGATTTTTTGTTCTTTATCCATAGGAAGGTGTGACAAGAGGAACAAAATGTAAGATATGGCTGGGAAAGAAACTAGAAAAAATTAATCATTATTTTTAACTTTTCAGAGTTAAAAAGTTTTAAGCCTGATTTTAATAAACAACTAAAAATTAGTGCTGTTTATTTATTTAACTGAATATTTATTAGTTTTAAAGATATTTTCACAAGCAATGCTCAGAATTTGTTAATATAGTACTGAACTTTCCTTTCGCAGATACTATATGCTGTATAAAATTTGAAGAAATGCCAAACATGAAAAGTAAAACACTCTGCTTATAAAAATTTTGTGGATATGAGTAAAAAATTAAGAATATTAAATTATTTGTAAATATCCTTAAGACAAAAAAAATCTCAAAATTGCCTAACAGGCAAGAATAATAATGTTGCACCATAAAAATGTTATGTCTGGTAATAAGAATGAGAAAAGAGACTGTCTCCAAGGTTACATTCTAGTATCTGTTCTAGCAGGGGGTGAAACTCATACACTATTTTAAAAAGTTTGATGCATGGCTTTATTTTATATTGTTCATACTTTTTAGTGACAGCAAGTGAAGTTATTACCATAGAACCCCATACAAAACCCATATGATCATATGTGTTGTGGTAGTTAATTTTATACATCATGGGACTAGCCATATGGTGCCCAGATTAAACATGATCTCTAGGTGTGTTTCTGGGTAGTCAGTCCTCTAGGTGGGGTTAGTATTTGAATCTGTGCTCTCATTAAGACAATCTGTCTTCTGCAATGCGAGAAAATGTCATCCAATCTATTCACAGTTTTGTATTAGTCGGGGTTTTCTAAAGGAACAGAAACAACATGAGGAATTCTTATAAAAAGGGGAATTATTAGATTGTCTTACACAACCAGAAGCTGATAGTTCACAATGGCTGTCAGAAGGCTGGAATGCTGGCCAAACTGGTAGCTATGCAGTCCAAGATGCTTCAGAACAAGAGGTATCAAGGATCCTACCCAAGTCTGAGAATTTTCTTCTGAAAATTCCCAGGAGAATCACTGCAAAAGTTGGCTTTGGAAGAATGATGGAGTAAGAGTCTAATGTCCTCAGGTGATGGTAGCAGCAATTAAGAACCCATTCAAGAAGAATGGAGATTGCATCTGCTGCTGCTTCCTTGTTCTTTCAACTTTTATTCCATCCAAGACTCCAACCTGCTGGTCAGCTTCCAATGCTTAGGGAAGGTCTCCAGTTCGCTATTCCACATGCTGATCATTTCCTAGAAACACACTCGTTGACACAACCAGAAGCCTCTTAATCTTTGGCATCTCTTAATCTAATCAAGTTGGCAATTCAGATTGATGAGTTTGAAGAGAAGAAAAAGCAGAAGAAAGGAGGATTCTTTCCTTCCTTTCTGCCTGCTTGAGTCGGGGGAGTCTTCTCCTGCCCTTGGACTGGAATTTATACCACCAGATCCCTTGGCTCTTAGTCCTTTTGACTTGGAGGAGATTTACATCACAGGCTTTTTTTTTTTTTGGCAAGTGGGGGACTGTTATATGATGTTTATTATGTTAATAACATTTTTTGTTAGGATTCCTAAAAAAAATAAAGGAGACAGCTTCTGCTTTTTTATTAATTTGTTTACTTATTCTAATTAGGTATATATGATAGCAGAATGCATTTTGATTCATTGTACACAAGTGGACACAACTTTTCATTTCTCTGGTTATACAGGATGTAGAGTCGCACCATATGTGCAGTCATACATGTACCTAGGGTAATGATGTCCATCTCATTTCATCATCTTTCCTTCCCCCATCCCTCCTTCTTCCCCTTTGACCAAAGTTCCACCATGCTTCCCATGCCCCCCTCATTATGGATCAGCATCTACTTATCAGAGAGAACATTTGGACTTTGGGTTTTAGGAATTGGCTTACTTTGCTTGCCTCACAGGCTTTTTTGAACCTCCAGTTTATAAATGAGAGATCATAGGACTTAGCCTCTATAATCACCTGAGCCAATTCCTCATAATATATATGTATGTATGTACAGATGTATGTATGTATTCATCTATCTGTCATCTATACATTTATCTATCTTTCTATCTGTCTCCTGAGGGTCCTGATTCTCTGGGAAACCCTGACTAATAAATGAATGCTCCCTAGCTAATTATGATTGATCCTCCATAATTCATTATTTTGCATCTATGAGTTTGATTATCTCTGATCTACTCCAGGTATTTTCAAAATAAACCTAAACAAATACAGACAATATCTCAGTTTAAACTGCATTTGGATAAGGCAGAGAATGCTCCAAGTAATGACATTCCATCCAATTCATGATAGCAGAAAAGCGCATTGTTAGATGGAAGCCATCCTTGTTTTTGCATTCCATACTGAGTAGTTTCATAGTTTTGCACATACTAAGTTTTTAATATTTTTAACAGTCACCCTCATTGTTGCAATGCTGCCAAGTTCAGGGCTTCATTATCTCTTATCTGAAACTAGTAAAAGATATTTCTACCTTCCGACTCTCTTTCCTTCAGTTTCTCCTATGCTCTGTTTGTTATCAGAATTATTTTCCTGAAATGCAAATCTTATCATGACATAAATATACTTAACACTCCATATAGTTTGATCATTCCATATAGTTTGCCAACTCATCAGAACAATGTTTGGATTCTAACAGAATTCCAATATGCCTTTTTGACTCTGCTCCAGGTACTAGCCAGTAACACTCAAACTAGCCTAACTAGTTAAACTGTTCTACAGACATCTGGCATTTTTAGCCATCTCTGTTTTTGCACACACGGTTCCCTTCATCTGAAATGTTCTTTCTCCACATCACATCCTTCCATTCAAATTCTGTCCCTCCTTCAAAGTTATCTCAGCCTTTTACCATCAAACTCAATGGTCTTCCTCCAACAAAGTGATCTGTAGGACTATAATACATATCCAAAGAAAGTGACCTTGCTTTAGGCTTTTTTAAGTAATTTTCTGAAGGCATTTAATAATTTCTTTTATAGATACTTGCATTTTAAAACTTTTACCTGACTTCAAACGTTCTGATTCTTACTTATTACTGCACCATCCATAACCCACATCATAGTGTTGGGTCAAATGTGAATCTGAATCTGAGCCAGGCATAGTGCATGCCTGTAATCCTAGCAACTCAGGTGATTGAGACAGGAGGATTGCAAGTTTGAGTTCAGTCTGGGCAACTTAGCAAGACTTTTTTTCAAAACAAAAAAATAAAAAGGGTTAGGAGTATACTTTAGTAGTAGTGCTTCAATCCCCAGTACCACCAAAATAAAAATTTTAAAAAGTGTTTGAATCTGAGTGACTGGCAGTGAATCAGATTAGAAAAACCACAATTTTTAACAACAGAGAAAATTGAATATTTCTGTAATGGTAAATTAATATTGAGCATCTACTTGGAATTTAAAATTATACATTACGATTGAATTGCATATTATTACATATTATGAGAATAGTTTTGTATTTGTTATACAAATATTTTTATCCTTAAACTCATGTTCAATCACTGTAAAAATTATTCAAATATATAATTATAAAATTTGGAAACTGAAACATGGATATGTGAAGCTATACCATAGAAGCATAAATATTCTGCTTAGAATTTAATAAAATACTCCACATATTATCATATATAGCTGTGTGTGTGTATATATATATATGTGTATATATATATATATACACACACACACAATATACACACATGTATATAAATTTTGGTACCAAGGATTGAACCCAGGGGTGCTTAACCACTGAGCAACATTCCCATTCCTATTTATTTATTTATTTTTAATTTTGAGACTAGGTCTCACTAAATTGCTGAGACTTGCAATCCTCCAGCCTCAGCCTCCTGAGCTGCTGGGAGCCAGATATTTTTTGAAGTCTTAACAATTTCTTTGCAATAGCTTATGCATACTTTTGTTGTTTATAAAGGTTTTTATGTGATTTTCAAAAATGTTTTGAGGCAAGATAAGTATCAATACATGTATATACTCATAAACCCTCTAGCCCAATCAAGATGATGAACATTCATTGCACTGAAATTTTCCTACATACTTTTTTATTGTGAATTGTCAATGTATAATTGCATACATTTATGGGGCACAAAGTGCTGTTATGATTTATAAATACAATGTGGAATATTAAATCAAGCAGGTTAACATAACTGTCACCTCAAATCTTTCACCTTTTTGTTGTTTTTTGGTGAAAACATTTCAAAATGTACTCTTAGCAATTTTGAAATGTACAATATTAGAGTATTGTAGTATTCAAAATGTATAATACTAGAATATTAACATATACTCGCCATGTGTATATTTTTGTATCCTTTCCTCTCACTTCTCATTTGTGTTCATAGATAACTAGTGATCCAGTTTTTTAACATTATATAAATTAATATATACTACAATGGAACTACATAGTGCATGCTCTTTTTGTCTGACTCTTTTAACCCCATATAATTATTTTAGATTGATCCATATTTTTGTATCATTAGCTGGTGTCTGTTGATTACTGAGTAGAATTTTTTTGTATATATATACACACACACACATATACAATGGCTTATCCATCTACCTGTTAAAAATTTGGGTTGTTTTCATTATTTGGCTATGACAAATACAAAAGCTGTGGACATTTGTGTATAAGCTTTGTAAGAACATTTACCTTCATTTATCTTGGGTAAATATTGAGGAATGGAATGATGGACTCATATAGTAAATAGGTTTATCTTAAATTTTTTGATGGATACAATTGATAAGGACTTTGCAATTGCATCTAATTATTATATCTTGTGGAAACAACTAGGACCATACAACCATACACAAAATAATGTAAAATTTATTTGGAATCAAAAATGCAAAATCTGGGGATTATTCACTCTTTCGAATCATTAACATCTTGTTCTCATTGATGATGAATTATGAAGCAAGCATATTTCTACTTTGTTTGAAATCTTACTGTATTAAAGAATTACATAATAGGAAATTACTCTAAAACTTCCTTAACCATAGAAATCATATCAGATTGTTGTTGAAAATGAATGAATGAATGAATGAATGAATGAATGAGGCACTTCAGTCCCTCCTGAAACCTACAGATTTAAGATGTCTACAGGTAGGAATTTAAGAACCTATAACAAGTATGTTGGAAAATTTTGTGGTCATGCTGTTTGGAAAATATAATTTGGTATAACCACTACTTTTTGTAAATAAATGAGGAAATTAGGAGTATGTCTAGGATACAGATGGTTAATAACAGACAGGCTGAAATTATAAATAAGCTTTTCACTATACAGCATTGTGTTGGCTTATGCCACAGTTTAAGTAATAGACAGCAATTTAAGATTACAATATATCATCTCTACAATTAAAACAGATGGCTATTGTTTACAGAATAACAAATAGATATATAGATCTATTACATGAGAACATCAATATTTTTTGCATAAGTCATTTTCAAGACATTAAAATTTTGAACCATGTACACCAGAAAGATAAAATATGTTTATAATACATACATAAAAATAGTCAACTAAGCAAAATAAAAATAACCATAAAAATACTTTTTATTCTATAGGTACAGGTACTTTAAAGTCCTGCAATACAATACTGTAGTAACGCCATAGGATGAGGTTAATTATTATAACCTTATTATACATGTTTTAATTCTCAAATAGTTACACTGATTTCCACACCAATTATCAGTATTGAAAAACCAAGAAATACATCATAGGAAACATCTTTAATTTTCCTCAATTAGTTTAACTCCTGATTCCAATTATTTCTATCTACTAAAATCAGTTACCATTCTTGGATTTTTTATACTGATTCCACTAGCCCAGCTTCATAACCCTGATTTAGTTCCATGATCTTTTCTGTCCTCTTTTCCAGAATAGCTAAGTCTACTTCTACCTTAAAACATTTAGAAGGAAAAAAAAAGGAAACAAAACAAACAGACCATAAGCCTCACCTAAATAGCTGCAAGGTTTACTGAGAAACAATAAGTAAGAAAGATTATTTAAGAGAAAATTACATTTGCAGATCAAGATCTATGGGAGGCTTCAAAGCAAAACAGAGGTGAAGTCATAGTCTCACCTGCTTTTGATATTTAAAAGAAATAATAAAAGTAAACAAATCAAGAATTTAGCCTTAAAAAATAAAGATAATGTGTAATTAAGGTAAGTTAAAAGGAATAGACTAAAAATGTTTGATAATTTTAAAACAATGACAAATTAAGATTGTTATTTGAGAAAGAATAATATAGGCAAATTTTCAGAAAATAAAAGAACAAATAAAATTGAGAAAGGGGAAATATATATATGGAATACTGAAATTTTATAAGTTGCAAGATGGATGAAATTGGAGGACATTATGTTAAGTGGAAGAAATCAGACACAGAAAGACAAATACTACAGTTCTCTCTCATATGTGGAAGCTAAAATGTCAACCAGAATGTAGACTAGTGATTACTACTGGTTATGGAAGGTGTAGGAAAGAGGAAAAACAGTGGTTGGATAACACAGATAGAAGGAATAAGTCCTAGTATTCTGCAGCACAGTGGAATGATCACAGCTCACAATAACCTATGATATCTTTTATGATGATCCCGAAGAAAGGAGCTCAAAGTCTCCCAACATAAAAAAGTGATGGAGGGAAATGTACCTTCCTGATTTGATTGGTACACAGTGTTCACATGTTGAAATATTACACTGTACCTCATTAATATGTACAATTAATATATGCTAATAAATACCTAAAAATAAATTTAAGATTTTTTAAAGGTTACATAAATAAAATATACAGTGGAACACTAATAAACATGTATATTCCTTTCACGTAGTTGATTTTGATGAAATTAGTGAAAGTAAGCTAGAAAAAAGATTTTAAGTTTTAGTAACCATTAGGGAAGAAATAGAAAATATATATATAAAAAAAAAGATATTTCAGAAAGCAAGCACAAATAATTTCAATGGGTTATCTCTTTCACAGTGTAGAAACATTTTAAAAGATACATAATTTATTTTATAAAACTAGCAAAACCCTTATTGAGGAAACTTATGAAAATTGAATAAGAAAAAAAACTATAAGTAATCTTATTTCCAAGGAGAGGTAAGTGGTTAAGAGCTTAGAATCTGGAATTGCTTGAGCATAATTTCATGCTTTGTTGAACTATTTGACCTTGAGGAAACTTTTTAACTTTTCTAAATCTTGTTCATCTACAAAATAGTGACAATAATAGTACAAACAGCATAGGGCTATTGTAAGAATAGAATGAGTTAACATGCATGGTTTATATTCATTAAGGCATAATATACCATAAAGTTACCACATATCCTATACCTTTTAAAATATAAAGTGTGTGAAAACAATCCAAATGCTCATTAGCTTATGAATAAATGGATGAAGAAATTATTGTATACTCATACAATAGGTAACTATTATAAAAGTCGGTTTGGACTGTTTTAATTGCTTACCATCAACTAAGTGTCTTATGAACTATAGGAATTTATTTCTAACAGTTCCAGTCACAGAGTTCTAAAATCAGAATCACAGTCATGGTCAGGTGTCCATGAGGAACCTCTCCCAAGTTGCAGACTATCTTCTTGGTGTATTCTCACATGGTGAAAAGAAAGTTCATGTGTCCATTCATTCTGATTTCCTTACAATGTTTTCACCTCCTAATACCATCATATTGAGGGTTAAAATTTTAATATATGAATTTTTAGGGGGCATGAACTCTCAGTCCATTGCAACTACTCTACAATAAAAAATTGATTCACAAAATAAACTAAATGAAAGAAATGAGATGCAAAGACTATAGAATATAAATCAGTTTATAAAAATTCTAGATAAGGTAAAGCTATAATGCTAGAAAGCTGATCATTATTTGACAGGGCCTACAGGTTAAGGGAAGGGATTGACTGCAAAGAAACACAAAGAAACTTTTGGGGGTAAAGAAAAAGTTTTAGATCAGGATTGTGGTGGTGGAAAACTTATACATTAAAAAAAAATTCATTAAACCATACACTTCAAATTGGTTGAATTTTTGTATTTAAATTATGCTTCAGTAAAATAGATTGTGTCTGTGTGTGTAAGTGTGAAAATATTGTTAGGAATCATAGGAAAATTGAGCAAGAACACAATTTGGGAAAGAGTTTTAACATACCACTTTTATACTCAATAGATTCACAAATTTATTTATTTATTTTGAGGATACTTGTTGTACATCTACTATGTACCCTTCTGGATAATAGAATTATGGTCCTGGACAAGCAAAATTCCTGAGCCTTACATGCTATCAACAGAAAAATATGTATAGTCACACGTCACTTACTGACCAGGATACATTCTGAGAGATGCATCATGAGGTGGTTTTATCATTATGAGAACATCCTAGAGTATACCTAACTAAGACAGCTGCAGCATCACTAGGCAACAGAGGACCACCATTGTATATGTGCTCCATCACTGTCGTAAATATTGCTATGTGGCATATTACTGTAAATCACTAATACAGTTAACAATAGTAAGATGTTGAAGAAAAGTGAAAAGATATAGGAAAATAAAAAGGGGTTCCATTTCTTTAGGATAAGTACACAGAAGTGAGATGTTTGGGTCATATGATTAGTGTTTGCTCAAACAACTGGGTCCTATAGCATGGCCAACTTCATATGCAAGGTTAACCATCATGTTAGTCCCTTAGGAAATGCAACTAAAATCATATTGAGATAGATTTGTTATGGTTTAGATCTTAAATGGTCCTCGAAAGGTCATGTGTTGAAGACTTGATCCCCAGATGATGGTTCCTTTGGGAGGTGGTGGAAACTTTAGGACAGGGGCCTTAGTTGGAGGAAGTAAGTTTTGGGATGTGCCTTTAAAGGGTATATCTTGTCCTCAGCTCCTCCCTCTTTTTTCTTCTCTTCATGCTTCCTAACCACCATGAGATGATCAGCTTTCATTTACCACACATTCCCTGCCATGATGTTCTGCCTCACTATAAGTCCCAAAGCCACCAGGTCAACATGGACTGAACATGGACTAAAATCTCTAGAACTTTTAAGTTCTTCACCTTTTCTCCTTTTAAACTTGTTCATCTCAAGATTTTTGTCACAGTGATGAAAAGCTGACTAATGTATTTTTTAGAATGACTAAAAGAAAAATATAATATCAACCATTAGTAAAGATGTAGAGCAATAGACACTCCCCTAAATTGCTGGTCAAAATGCACACCTCTCAATAACTCATGTATAGGAGCTCATATATAGCTCATATATAGCTCAGTGGTGGAGTGCTTGCCTAGGATGTGTGAGGCACTGGGTTCAATCCTCAGCACCACATAAAAAATAAATAAAATTAAATAAAGGTACTATGTCAAACACACGCACACACACAATAACTCATGTATAGAAAAGGAAGTCACAAAGGAAGACAGAAAAAAATTTAAATCAAACAAATATGGAAACATAGCATATTAAAATATATGGGATATAGTGAAACCATGACCTAGGAAAAAATTGTACCATCAAATGCTCACATTGAAACAGAAGAACTATATCAAATTAATTTCTTAAATTTCTACCTTAAAAACAATTTAAAAAAAACTAAACCTAAAACAAGCAAAAAGAAATAAATAATGGAGAGCAGAAACTGATGGAAATTACAAGAGAAAACAATAAAGTCAATACAATCAAAGACTGGGTTCCTTGAAATTTTCAATAAAATTGATTAACTATGAGCCAGAGTCACCAAGAGGAAAAGAGAAGACACAAATTACTAACATCAGAAATGAGAGGAGTGACATCACTACAGATCCTATAACTATCTATAGACTACTGAAAGACTATTGGGTGGAAAACTTACTCCACGAATTCTACAATTTATATGAAATGGGAAAAATTCTTAAAAAACACAAACTCTCAAACCTTTTTCAAAAAGACATAGATAACCTGAATTGTCCTATATCTGTCAAGAAGCTGAATTTAGAGTTAGATACTTTCCCAGAAGGAAAATTCTAGAAGCAGAGAGTAGACTGATTCTATCATACAGTTAAAGAAAACCACCATTTATCATTTATAGATGGTTTATATGGTCAAGAGTTCAGGAGCAGCTCCACTGGGTAATTCTGGATGATGGTCTTTCATATGGTTTCAGGTGACTGAGGCTGGGGTCACCTTACTGCCTTCTTTTTTTATATATTTTTTGGCCTTTGGCCTAGGAAGACAAACAACTGAAAGCTGGGCCAGCTGGGGTTCCTTGAGCATCTCCCTCTGTATCACCTCCCCGCATGGTCTCTACAGTATTGTGGCAACATGCTAGACACAGTGCCTACATGGTTACTTAGGATTTCAGAATGAAGAAGGAATGGCAGTGCCAAAATTCAGATGGCCTTGTATGACCTCTTTTTAGAAGTACCATAGGATTAGTTGTGCTACATTCTATTCATTCAGTAATTTACAAAGGCTCCTCAAGTTTTAAAAGGATATGTGCAAGAGGAGGGAGACATAGTTTCTACCACCTGGCAGAGAAGTTCCAAGGGTCTGTGGGACTGGAAATATTCTTGCAGTCATTTTTGGAAAATATTCTCTACAGCAGAAGGACTCTTGCTGAATATAACTGAGATGGCAATTTTAACTCACGGTTCAACTGCAAATGAGTTAATATATTTAAATGGATCTAAAAATCATATTGGAATTATAAATGAAATTGTAGGTTAATTTAGGAGGGAAACTTAGTCATGTGCACTTTAAAAAGAAAACATTTAGGGCTGGGGTTGTAGCTCAGTGGCAGAGTGCTTGTCTAGCACGTGTGAGGCCCTGGGTTTGATCCTCAGTGCCACATAAAGACAGATAAATAAAATACAGGTATCATGTCCATCTACAACAACAACAACAACATATTTTTAAAGAAAACATTTAGCTGGACACAGGAGTGCACGCTTGTAATCTCAGCAACTCAGGAGATTGAGGCAAAAGGATGGCAAGTTGCCAGCCTGGGCAACCGAGTGAGACCCTGTTTCAAAATAAAAAAGTAAAAAGGGCTGGATATATAGCTCAGTGGTGTAGAGTGCCCTTGGGTTCAAACCCCAGTACAAAAACAAAAGTAAACAACAACAAAAACAATTACGGCTTTTTAGCCTGATGGAAATGTTCATTTAGGGTTGTTTATTTGGCCATATCTAATCAGTCAATAGTGGATGCATACTTTTGATGGTAAATGTACAAGTGAATAAAAAGTAATATGATCACAGCTGTCTCACCATCACCCAAGTATATTTGCATACATATATGTATGTGTGTATATATGATATGTACGTATGCCAAAGCTAATTGAAGAATGTCATTTTTAATAAATAAAGGAAAGCTTTATATTAGTGAATTAGATTGTGGCCAATTTACATAGATTGAGAATTTTGAAGAAGATGTGTGACATTCTGGATCTGGAGGAACTCAGTTCATTGCAGGTCAAGTCACCATTATTAGTTGAACTGTGTTCCTCACCCCAAAATTTAAATTCATAGGTTCAAGCCCTAAACCTCAGCACTTCAGAATGTGACTGTATTTGGAGATGGGGCCCTTGTAGAGATAATTAAATTAAATGAGGCCTTTGGGGAAGGGGCCTTATCCAATTTGACTTATGTCCTTATAATATGAAGAAATCTGGGTACATAGAGACACCAGGGGTGTGCATGAGCAGTGAGAGAAGACAGCAAGAGGGCAAGTCAAGAAAAGAGAGTTCAGAAAAAACTGGCAGCACTTTGATCTTCAATTGTCATCTTCCAAAACTGTGAGAAAATTAATTTATTTTGTTTAAGTCACCCCTTCTGTGGTATTTGTTATGGCAGCATTAGCAAACTAATGCAGTCACTCAGACTACTATTTAAGTGGATGAATAGAAGTCTATATTTCTAATATCTTCTAAATATTGTATTAAGAATTTTCTATACAAAAGGCTAAGTGAATTGGTATCAATTCTATTTTTTTTAGAGTCTTATTTTCCTGAATCTTCTACCTATATTTGTGCCCCTCATGGGCTCATGCCTAAAATCTTCTGGCCTCATGTGTAGGGGATCTTTTTACGAAATACAGTTCTAAGTATATTCAAAATATTTCTCATTACATAAGTGTCATAGGAAAAGCGCAAGTATGATCTAAGAATAGATGTTTTATTATGAAGTCTACCTGAAGTTTAAATATCATTTTGATTATAATTAATCTTTAAAAGAAAAACAACAACAGAACAAGGCTGTGGTGTCAGGGTAAGAGCATGTGAGATTCAGTTAGTAGCCATGGAGATTTTTTGCACTCATGATTGTGGATGCATGGCCCTTTCTGCACAATGGCAATGCTACTGTCACATATCAAAATTTAGATATAAACTGGTAGGAGAAACAATAGTAAATTATTTATTTCAATTAAAGAAGATAAAGTATATTTTTATAATGTTTTTGTGAAAAATTGCAAATATTTGTGTTGAGATATTTGTACATACAGGTTGATTTTCATTGGTATATCAATTAAGAGAATAGATTAAACCCATTCAGGAACTGTGTGACCCTGGGTAAGTTCCTTAATCTACACCACTGTTCCCTCTTCTATAAACTGAACTAATAAAATACTAACTTCAGAGGACTTGAAGAAGGCGATTAAACAAGAAAACGTGTAAAACTGTTAGCAGAGTAGCAAGAGCTCAATAAAAGTTAGCAACTATAAGCGCTTTTCACCATAAAGCTCAGACATTGGATCCCTCACAGGCAGACTCTGGTTCCCTCAGGGCCATGTCACACTTGGCAGCGTAGGCTCTGAGTGAGTTCTCTGGGCTGAATCGAGTTAGACTGAACTAAATTGATTAATGATGTATTACATTTGCTCAATGATTTATTTCCACCACGTTCTGAAAGTATTTTAATATTACCAAGAAAATATTTATAAAGAGATATTGAAATATTTAACCGGGGAAAAATACAGTAAGGAAGCAAAGCCCATTCAAGCTTATTCTTATACGGTAAATCCAATGCTTTTGAACAATATGTCATCAGTAACCATTTACTCTTTTAAATAGACATCTTTCAAAGAAAATTTAATGTATTTTTTTAAAATTCCAATTTACTTTGTTCACCAAACTATTTTTTTCCTTAGCTATTTAGAGTAGATTCATTTGATTGTGATCTTAAAATTTTCAGTTTTTTTTTTTTTTTTTAATTCTGAGAAATAGCAAAACAATTAAGGCCAGCCTGGGCAACTTAAGTAGATCATGTCTTAAAACTTAAAAAAAAAAAAAAAGTTTCTGAAAAAGGGACTGGAGTTCTGGCTCAGTGGTCAAAAGTCCCTGGGTTTAACCCCAGCACCACAAATAAAAGAAAATGAAATGCCACTACTACACAGAGACAATTAACCTCATTGAGAGAATAGAAATTACTAAGAGCATCAATCCTATATGTTTTGTCCCTATGTGTAGTAAAAAGTTTTCAGGCTAGAGCTAGGAAACTATTATTCCCAGTTTACAGATGGTGTTTCTAAGGCTTAGACCTTGAGTTGCCCAAAGTCAAATTGAAGGCTAGTAACAGACACAGGCAGACCATAACACTGTCCTGAGGAAGGTACTGGGAGTTCCATTCAACCTATGGAGAAACTGAGACTCACGAAGGTTAAAGATGCTGTTCTAAAGTTCCCAGGCAGGAAGTGGTAAAGCCAGGATTTAAATCCAGGTTTGCTGATTGCAAAGCTGAAGTTCTTTTCACTACACAGTGTAAAAGGATCTAGGTTAGATAAGTGAGCCGCACCTCCTTCTTTCATTTAATAAACAGTTGTAAAATAAATCATTTTGTGTTTTACAACTTCCTGGTTCACTTTTTCCTCCCTCCCTGGCTAGGAAGCCCTTTCTGTGTTCTTCTATCTAATTCAATTGGTCTCCAAAAGTCAAACCTGTTCTATTTTGTTTCCACAGAGGAAGGTATGTGTAGCATTACTTTTTTTCTTTTTTTCTTTTTAACAGCTCTCCTTATGTTGCTGAGTTCAAGGATTATCCTCCTTAACAATGCTAGATCTTTGATGTATTGGATTTAGGAAGACAGCTTTGGCATAAGGATGAACTGGAAAAAAAACTCTTTAGTGTGAAGTTCAAATAGAAAAACTTTGTGCCACTGCAAATAATCAAGTTTTTACCCAATACTCTTTGTTCACAATGTCCTAGGGTGCAGGTTGTTCTATAGTGAACCTTCTCCCTAGGAATTCTTCCTTCTTCAAATACTGTCTTTAGGTTCACCGTAGGTGCTTTCATATCTTATTTCTGTTCAATGCAAACTTTTTACTTTCTCTTTTTCTAGTTAGCACCATTGGAAACCAGATGAAGGCAGCTTCTCACTTTGCACTGATAGTTGATCAAGATAAACCGACAAACACAAAGGTTACAGAGATGATATTGTACAACCTACACTAAGGTCGGGTATCTAGAAACCCAATAACAGGGATTAAGGGAAAAAACAGCTCAGATAATCTTCCACTTCCAATGTTTGCCCCAAAAAAGCTCAGTGCTAGCCTAACTATTTCCTTTGCTCTATATAAAAGAACCTTGTTCCGCTTTAGGAGCCCTTCATTGTCATGAAATCAGCCATTTGAATCAAAGTCCTTAAGGACATTTTCCACGCTGAGCATACTGCTTTGAAAGGTGTCTAATTATCCTGTAGCCCTGGTAGCTACCCAGCATGCCCTAGCACTTGACAAGTTGCTTTTTTACCTTTCAACCACATAAGAAAACCCTGCAATGTAAATACTGTAGTATCAGAAATATTTTACTCACTTCTTAGTCCATGAATGTGTCTATTTAACTACCAAGAATTATTAAAGGATACAGTGAAACATCATGATTTAAATGGATGGACTTTTATAGTCACTGAAACATAGGTGGAATCCCAAATTGGCCACACCTAGCTTTGTGACCTGAGTAGTCGTTTCACTACCCTATGGCTCAGTTTCCTCATCTGTAAAATAAGGTAATTGTACCCACTTCACAGGTGGATTTGATCATCCTATTTCTCTTTCTCTTAATAAGACCACACTACACACAAATGACTTACCAAAAACAAAACAAAGAATAGCAGGAGCGTTGTGGGTATTAATATATAGGATACAGTAAATATTAACTAATATCTATAAACTATGTAGCACTTGGTAAGTGGAACAATTATGAACTGACCTCAAGCCCATTTTGTATGCACATCTTTTAGGCTCTTCATGGTTATGTGGCCCTGGATCACATGCAAAGTAAATCACAGATCATATTTTGCCACATACATAGACATTACTAATAATATATTGACATGTACACACAATCAAACCATAGAAAGCATTTTTTCAAAGCGTAAGTTCCCCCCTTGGTACGATTAAATGCTACCATTAACTTCTTGCATGAAATATTCACTCATGACAAACACATCATTAGATACTCTCCCAAATCAATAGCTGGAACCTGTCTGTTTAGGGCCGAAGTCCCTAGTATTATTTCCACAGTTAAAACATCAGGGCCTCCTTCAATTCTTATACCCTTCTCATGTTTATGTTTCTAAAATAATTTTAGATAATTCATATATCCTGAAGAACTTTAATTTTACCAATGAGACCTCTCTTCTTATGTTGATGATGATCAATAAGCCACTATTTTCACTACCAAAAAACCTCTTATTTTCCCTTATAGTATAGTATTTATGAATAAGACCAAACATTCTTATTTCTAATGTAGTTCCAACATGCATGTATAAGCTAGATATGGATGATACAGATTTTGATAATATAAGTACTTGCATTAGCACTCTCTAGGGCATGGAACTTCTAGTTAGGATGCTTGCTGGCTACTTTTAGATTGAAATTCTTAAATGCTTAAGACACCTGGAAATAGCCTCATTCAAACAGCATAAGCAGAGTACCACACTGCATATTTTAAGGGAAACTAAAGCTATGATAATAGAAATAATCAATCAATCCAATGTAAGCATGCATTCTTTTTTTTTTTTTTTGGTACTGGAGATTGTACTCAGGGGCACTTGACCACTGAGCTGCATCCCCAGCCATATTTTGTATTTTATTTAGAGACAGGGTCTAACTGATTTGCTTAGTGCCTCACCGCTGCTGAGGCTGGCTTCGAACTCACGATCCTCCTGTCTCGGCCTCCCCAGTGGCTGGGATTATAGGCATGCACCATCACACCCAGCAGCATACATTCTTTCTAATTAAAAAAAAACTATATATTTAAAAATCCAATGGTTATAACAATATTACCTTATAACAACTGTCTCACCTTAGGTGTAGTTCTCAGAGTAAGAAAATTGGTATCTGAGATGGCTGTGGGAGCCTCTCTAACATGAGTGACAGCCTAGGATGGAAGGAATCAGAATAAAGAAAAGGAAGATGGATGAGAGTGAGGGGCATATATGGCTAATGACAACAATGTCAGAGGTTTACTAGCCACTCAAAGTTTGGATCTCTTAATTCCAAAAGCCCTCAAGGCTTCTGGAGAATAGGTTGAAAACTGGTCAAGATCCCCATAACCTCTAAAGATGGGGTCATTGCAAACAGGCAGTTTCTAACTGAGAGAAAACACAAACAATGAGGTACATTGTTAACAAATGTCTTTTATCCAAACTTGATAAGTGGTCTGATGACGTTGAGGGAGACATGAAAAATCTGCTACTTGTATGAGCAAGTTGCACATCCACTAAAAAAAAAAAAAAGTATCTGCAGTGACTTTTCAACTGCAGAACCCACAATAATAAAACCTATCTGTTTCCTAGCTGCCTTAATGTCAGACCTATTCCATACCCCCTACCATTTCTGTTTATAATTTTTATAGGAAGCAATAACAAGGGGGAGTTGCATTATATCTTTTGATTGAACTTTTCAAAATAGTACATTTTTCTATGCTCACACACTCTTTATTAACTTTGCCATTTCAAGAGTCATATAGAACAAATGTGTCTAATGGGAAATAAGCTATGCTAAGCTATGCTCTAGAAACTTCTCATTTAAATGATTCATTAGAGGACACACATTTCAAAAGCAGAATACAAAAAAAGAACATTACCACAGTCAGAGCCACAAATCTCTTTTAAAAGAAAATAACTGAAAAGGATAACATCACCACCAAAAACACTGACCTAAATTAATTTATCTAATACACATAAAATTTATGAGACATATATGAAAGTCATAACCTAAAATTATGCAAAAATGTGCACTTATATGATATATTTTAAATGGTTATGGAGAAGAGGGACATGTGGTAAAATGTATAAAAGTTTTAGTGCCATGAGGTATTTGAGCATCTAAAATACATGCATTCAAATCTCCATTCTGAGAATACAGAATATAGAAAAGTAAATTACCAGTATATATATATATATCATTGAAAAAATAAATTTCACCTTTTCCTCTTCTCTAGAAATTCTTTTCTGAATAATCTTAACATCGTTGTCTCATTAAGAATAAATTACCTGTAGCTGAGTGTGGAGATGCACCTTTTTAGTCCCAGCTACTTGTGAGACTGATAACTTGAGCAGAGGAGGTTAAGGCCAGCCTGGGCAATACAGGGAGACCCGACCTCAAACAAAACAAAACAAAAACACTCTTTACCTCCTTCAAGGCTAAAATATTTACTTTTTGATCTTGCTTCTTTGGCAGTACTGCTTCTGGATTAACTGGAACATGTTTTATAAGTCAAGTGTGGAAATAGAGATTCTATCCCTCATACTACCATCAACCTGGGACCTCAATATTTTAATCAGCAGATTGGTTATGTTACTACATTTTAACCCAAATTCTCTTTCAGTTTTAAAACCCATGTTCATAAAACGTCACAATTTCTGAAGTATCTGAGGAATCGGAAAAGATAAATGAACATATTTATATAAGTCAAATAAAATGATCATTTCTTTTATCCAAAAATAAATGGTAAGTAAAAAATAGTTATGTTGAAGTATTTATTTTTTTATTTATTTATTTTATTTTTGAAATACTGGGAATTGAACCCAGGACTTTACACACTGAGCAATATCCCCAGCACTATTTTATTTTATTTTGAGACAAATTGTTGATAGATTGCTAGGAAAGGCCCCGAGTTTGCTATATTCCTGCTTCATCCTCCTCAATAGCTAGGATTACAGGAAGTCACCCCTCTGCCCAGCTTATCTTAAACTTTAATGATAAAAAATAAAATGAAAGCATAGCTAGCTTTTATCAAATCCTGTCTGCATATTCTTCTTCTTAGAATGTTCTCATCAGATTTTCAGGACTTGTTTATTTAACACTGTACATTTTGAGAAACATCCTTCTCCCATTCACTGAAACGGGGATTGTGTATTATAAATTAATTTTCCCATTAACAGTAAACCTAATTAAGGTTCTAAGGAATGAGCAACTACTCTGCTTTAAGAGGAAGTGATATTTGAACTGGGCTTTCAATAATGAAAAGGAGATTTCAGGCAGAAAATAGAAGAAAAGCTATTCCACGCTAAAGGAACAATGTGAACACAGGAACAAAGGTATCAAAGAGGAAATGTTGAGATGTAGAATGCAGCCATTTGGAAGGAGGTGGATAGTAAAATAGATGAGCATGGGAGCTATAAATATTATGGCAAAATTAAGAGGAGCTTAGATTTGATTCTCTAGGTCCAAGATTAAACATATATTTATAGGCAGTGAAGTGGTATTCTGTATGCAACTGTAATTTTGGCAGCAAGGTTGAAGAGAAGAAGACCACTGGGGAATAGTTTAGGTGATATTCATAAAACTCTGAAGTATGACAGTGATAACAGGAATGAATGACAGGTTTTGGAAGAAATTGTTAAATATGATATTAAAATAATGTTTTGGAGGAAATTAGTTTTTAACCTATTATTAATAAAATTTTCTGGAGGATATAATGTGTTTTAGAAAAATCACTAGCATTATCTGGAAGTATTCAAATGTTTGTCAAGCAAACGGGTTAATGAATAAATAACAGGATTTATTTCTGCAAAATTGAATTAGTAGTTTTGAAATGTGCTGGGAAATTCTCCAGGATACATTGGGTTGGGAGCTGACCAGGCTGAGTAGCTCTGAGCTCCTGTCACTGCTACTGTCCACAACATGCTGTCCTTGTGCTTCCACCTGTTGGACATCCATGAGTTTCACCATAACAAATTCACGGACAAGCAGGAAACAACACCAGAAGAGAAAGGCCTGGACCCTAGCCAGGTGGACAGGTGTCTGCTACAAGGGGACATGTAGCCTGGAGGAACTTTCCAGTCAATACTAAGAATCAAGATGTGAAGGAGCAAGCCCAGAGTATGATTCTAAAAGCATTTACCTACTTTGAGAGCACTGAAGTTGAGCAGGTTGTGCAGTCTGGATAGAAATGACATTGATTTCTTTTTTTTTTTTTTAGTACTAGAGATGGAACTCAGGGGCACTCAACCACTGAGCAACATCTTCAGCTCTATTTTGTGTTTTATGTAGAGACAAGATCTCACTGAGTTGCTTAGTGCCTCGCTGTTGCTGAGGCTGGCTTTGAACTCGCGATTCTCCTGTCTCAGCCTCCCTAAGGGCTGGGATCTCAGGCTTGCGCCACTGCGCCCGGCCGACATCGATTTCTTAATGAAGAACATTTGTATAGGGTTTGAAAAGCCCACAGAAAATAGCAGGGCAATGTTACTTGTGTGGCATGAGAAGACCTTAGCTGTAAAAGGCTCCAATATAAGAGTTCTTACAGCAAGAAAGACTATTTATAAAAAGAAAAAATAAAAATAAAAGGCTATATTACCTTGAGAAGAATTTCAGATACCCAGGCAGGTGAGGAAGGAGATTGACAATGGACCATCTTTCTAGAAGCCCCCAACTAAGTATTTCAGCACACATATCCATTGAAATGTATTTTATTTTAAAGGTAGAAGGAGAAATCATTTGTTTCCTAAATGCTTTGCAGGATGTGAGAGTCTGCCTTTGTCTAATGCAGAACTGACGTTTGTTGTCTACAAAGTGGCTGACCAGTGCTGGTCAGGTGTACTTATGTGCACTGCCTGTTTAAAACGGTGGGAGGATGATTTGACTAAGTACAGATCCAGTGGCTACAGTGAAAAAAATGAGGTTTTTGTTGTTGTTGTTTTGTTTTTTAAGCGGAAAAGCCAAGAGGTTTGTACAGACATCCTGTCTTCTCAAAGAAGATGGCAGACGCAGACTCTGGGTTCATTGTAAAGTGCCTGCTGCATCAGTGAAGTTCTTGGCTTATTGTTACATATGTTGTGGTGTGTTTCTTGTACATGAAAGTGGTGAAGAGTGGGATAGTAATGCGTGAGAGTTCTACTGCTCTGGAAACTCACTGCAGAAGGGCTGGACATGCCACAGAAGTACAGTGAGCCTTGGCTACCTTGCTGCTGGGTGTTTTGGAGAGGCATTTTGCCAGGTAACTATTTATTGTTTCTTATGCCTTTGATTTGTATGTAATTTGGAGTTGATTTAATTTAATGTAGTGCCAAACATTTAATAATGTTTTAAAAAGAAACATCAGGTTTATTTTCTTTCCCTCACATTTCAACTAGACTATTTATGTTCCACAGTGAATTCTGATTGGCCCACCACAAGCTTCCTGTCCTTTAATGAATCAGTGGATTGGAGAGATCTGTGTCTAAACCCACCAAAATAGAGAGATGAAAGGAGGCCTGAAAACAGTTGGTGAATAACACGCCCTCCTAAAAGATATAGAATACAGTGTGAATTCTCAAAATGAAAACAGGGGTACTCATAATGGAAGAAGAGTGATAGGAAGTGTTTTAGACAGAGAAAAAGAATCTTAACCATTGTCCATGTATCTAGGTTAGATGTTGTTTGTTCCACTTACCAACCGAAAGATCTTGAGCAAAGCACTTTACTTTGTTGATCTTCAGTTTCCTTATTTATAAAGTGTAAAAATGATCTCCCTCACAAAATGTTATGAGAAGTTAGTGACATAGTACAAACTAGGGGTTTATCCCAATTCCTGGCTCATCACTAGCATCAGCAACCTAATCAGACCAATACTCAAGAGATTCATTGTTTTCTGCAAAGTGCAGTAGACATTGAAGATAAAACGAGGAAAGACATACACAGCCAGTGACTAACCAAATAACCATACAACTAAATATAAAACTGAAATATAAATATAAGAGAGAGAATTCATGCTTGAGTTTCTAATGAGTTGACCAAAGCCTCCCTGAGGAAGAAAATATAGGGCATATTGATTAAGTTGAGACCTAAATAATGAGCAGATATTTACTAGGCAAAGTAATTCAAGGGGAGGCACAAGGAAAGACATATGCAAACACTCTGTGATGGGAGGAAGTTATGAAAAACATAAAGAAAAATCTTCTCCTCTGGACAAGAATCTCAGAATAAGTTGATTTTGAAGAAGTGGGGAGAGACCAAATCCAAGAGGCCCTAAAGCTTTGCTAAGGTGCTTACTTCTTTATCTCAAGAGCAATAACAAGCCACAATGGAGTTATCAGCAGAGGAAGTGACATAATTAAAGAGTGATTCTTATCATTCTTTTCACCTTCCTTTGTAATCTAAAATTGGGAGTGGATACCATCCCTCTAATCTGTTTTGGTCAGACAATACCAGTTTCAGTTTAGGGTGACATTTTTTCAAAAGAAAGATAATGAAAACAATTTGTGTTTAAAAGAGGAGAATCACAAGTGGTGAATGAACACAAGATGATTCACATACACAAGACAAGACCTAAGAAGATGTATTTACTAAATTAAACGTGCTTCTTAACAAAAACAAAAACAACAAAGCTCAAAAAAATGCTAAAGTTTTTCAACAATTAATCAAAAAAAGCATGAATGACTAACTAGCATTAAAAGTATGCAAGACTAGATTATCACAGGAAGACTTTCTATACAAGGTTTTAAATGTTGAACTCCCTGAACTGTATAATAAGGACTCTACTGCTTCCGCAAGAAAGTATCTCCATGCCTTCTGTCTCCTGGGGACATAGCCCTGCCTCATATTAACTTTTTAAGTAGCCCCTGTCCTCTTCCGCTAAGGAACTGAATGCTGGCTCCTGTCTCTTCTCAAAAGCAAGCTTTAAAGTCTGTTCTTTCTGACCCACTTTTAACCTCTTGATGAATTTATCTACAATCTTTGATTTGCATACCAGCTCCTTTTAATCCCTTTGATATCTTCTTTAAATTCCTTTGACTTAATTTCAAGTAACCTGATTATGCAACAAAACTGTAAAGCAGCAGTATAAGGGAAACAAAATATCAGAGTTGCTATGGTGTGAGTATGTCCCCTGGAATTCATGGCTGGAAATTTGGTCTTAAGTGCAGCTGTGCTGAAGTAATACTTTTGGGGAGTGATTGGGTCATGAGAGCTTTGCCATCAAGACTGGATGTATCTATTTATGGATGAATGAGTTATCAGGGGAGTGACTTTGTTATCAAAGTGAGCTTTCTGGTATGTTTGCTGTTGAACCATGTGATACCTGTAACCATGTTATGATGCAGCAAGAAGGCCCTCACTGGAAGCCAAACAGATGAAGAGGCCATCCTCTTAACACTTCTCAACCTTCAGAATGACGAATTAAATAAACCTCTATTCTTCATAAATTACTCAGCATTGTTATAGAGAAAGAAAAAGGAGTTGTGCAAGGGAAAGTTAGCAATGATATTAAGATGGCTAAAGCCTCAGAGTGGTACAGGTGGGAGAAGAAACAGAGAAAACTGAGAGGTAAAAGAAGGGAAGGAGAAAGGAAAGTGAGTGCATTGTGTAAGAGGAATGGAGCATGCCAATGAAAAGAAATTGAACTGAATTTCTAATAAATCCACTTTACCTAGCCCAACTTATTAGGCCATTCCTTCCTATTGGTCTCATAAAATTAGTATGATTTATGCTTCCCAGACTTCAGTAAGTCTCATATCATCTTGATTTTGTCATATTCAACATCCTTTACTACTATTTATTATTTACTTAATGTCACACATTAAACTCAATTTAAATTGAAACTTTTTTCTAAGGGGGAATGGGAGATGTTGGTTAAGTGGTACAAAGCTTCAGATGAGTAAGTTCTGGAGATTTATTGTACAGCATGTTAACTATAGTTAATATTAATGGCATGTATACTTGAAAACTTCTTTAAGAAGTAGATTTTAAGTGTTCTCATTCCCACAAATAAGTTTGCCAGGTGACGGATATAATTATCATTATGTAAAATTTCTCAATGTATACTCAGACATCATATGTGCATGGCAAAAATATGTATTTTTTATTGTCAAATATATCTTAATAAAACAGGAAAATAAAATGCCTGATTCCAAAAAACAGCTTACTGAAGAAACATATTTGCTAACCTTCAATTATTCAAATTAAGCAACCATTTTGAATTTGATATTTTATATATTTATACTAATTTTTTTTTTTGATACTGGGTGTTGAACCTAGGGGCACTTAACCACTGACACCTCCAGCGCTTTTTGTAATTTATTTAATGACAGGGTTTCACCGTGTTTCTTAGTGCCTCAATTTTGCTGAGGCTGGCTTTGAACTCATGATCCTCCTGCCTCAGCCTCTAGAGCTGCTAGGATTCCAGGCGTGGGCCAGACTAATTTTTGATATATGTACATATAAACAAATTTAAACTACTATCAACTTTGAATCATGTTTATGTTATCTAAATACATTGTAAAATAGGCATTTTAATATATATACACTTTATAAACAAGTTAATCTGTGTACCACCTAAAATCATCTTGGGAACATTTATAGTTATGGATGTTTCACTGCTAAATCTTTGAAGCAAGGTCTTACAGCCTGCAGTAGAATCTGAAATAGAACCAACCTTCCTCAAAACCATTTCCCTTTTCATGAGACATAACAGGGTAAGTTTCAGGAACACAGCTACTTTGTGCCTGGTAGATAGGCAGCTGTTTGGAAGATTCTTGTAAAGCAAAATGATACAGAAGGGCTGGTTATTTCAGATTAGGATTACCAGGGAAAAATTATTCCATTAAATGATTTTCTACTATGACATTTATTGCTGTTTTCCACCTTCTTCCCATCCCTGTTCAAAACGGTTTACACCACCTTTCTGATCGAAAGTAAAAGCAATTATTTAATGCATTGAACTTTTGTGGTTCTTTTCTCAAAATTTTGTTTTTGTAACTATGGAGGAGGAAGTCTTCCAGCTGGGTTCACCCACAGAGTGAAACAATTGATGAGGGATGCTCAGTGATGTACTGAACCCATATCCATTTCTGTTCTCCCTGAACTTGTTTGTTGTTGAGTGTAATAGTGTAATAGCCCCCTCCCCCAAGAGATCCATGTCATTATCCCCAGAAGCTGTGAATATGTCATGTTACATGGCAGTTCCATGACAAGGGAGAATTAGGCCATAGGTAGAATTAAGTTTGCTAAACAATTGACCTTAAAATGGGGAGATCATCCTGGATTATCCAGGTAGGCCCAATGTAATCACCAGAGTCCTTAGAAGTGTAATAGGGAACAGAAAAGAAGGTGAGAATGGTTTGAGGTGAGGACTCAATTCAGCATTGCAGGCAGTTTTGAGCTGAAGAATGTGGACAGACTCTAGAAGCTGGGAAAGGCAGGGAAACTCTTCCATAGTCTCCAGAAAGGAATCAATCTAGCCAGCATCTTGGTTTTAGCCCAGTTTTGGCCTTTTGACTCCCAACTCTAAGATAAATTTGTGAACTTTAAGCCATTTCATTTATGGTGATTTTTTATAACAGCAATAGAAAACAAACATAGGGAAAGTCAAAATTTATCTAGCCCCCCCCCCAAAGGTTTTGCATGTTTATTTTTAACAAAGGCATGTGAACTAATTAAGGCAAATGTGGAATCTTACTGTCTTCTGAAAATAACTAATTCTTGAATTCATATATAACAATTGCTCCAAAATATGACTGATGTTACTATCTAACATTTTCATTATAAAGCTAACAAAATGCTTTTTAATGTTCTTCAGTTTTAAGAATAAATATTGAAGCCTTCTGGATAATTAAATAGATATCTGCTTGAAGTATTTTTAAAAGGCAGTACAGCTAAGGCTCTAGGATTTATTTTTATTTTTTGTACTGGGATTGAAAGGGCTCTAGATTTAAATTAGCACTCTGCCATTTACTAGGTTGTTTAGGAAAATCAACCTAAGACCGTGTTTCACCATCCGTAAAATGGAAATTTAAAATAAAAAATCAATCTATACAATCAGTTTGTGGGAAAGATTTAATGAGATAATTTATGTAAAGTTCTTAGCCTGCTACACAGGAAATCAGGGCATCATCGTATACTGGTGTTAGCTATTACTATTACTGTTGCATTGTCTTTCTGATTCCAAAAATTTCTCTAACAAAAAGTAGAGCTTTCAAAACCCTTGCTGTTTTGACGACCAGCACGTTTAATAATCTACTGTTTTTCTTTCAATTTTGATTTCTAAAGACACTGCAGTAAATCATTCTGAAAATATCATCTCCCTTAACAATACTTAACCCTGCGTCAATAACTCCTTTAATATTAAATATTCATTCACTAAAGTAATTGTTTTAAAAAAAAATCGAGAGGGTAAGACAGTGGCGTAACTATGGATCCTAATTAAACTTTTAAAAAAAATTTTCCTAAGGCGAGGCGAAGTGAAGGGAACTCCTCTCTCGCACTGCCTCCGCGTAAAACACGAAGCTCCCCGCCCTCTCCATCAGCGGGGAATATCGTCTCTCCTCGGGCGATGCCAGGTGAGCCCCGGCGGAGCCCGGAGGCCAAGCTGGGACTCGCAGCGCCCTGCACGCTGCTGTGCTCGGCAGCCGCAGGTTGCTAAGCTTCTCCCAAAGCGCCCCCGCACCCTCGTGACCTCCCGCGGTGCGCGCCTAGGCCCCCAGGCTGGGGACGCGCTTGGCCTAACCCGCCCAACTTCAGGGGCATTCACCGCACTCTGGCCGCCCTCCCGGGTCTCCGCCTTACCCTTGCCCGCGTCTCCCCTCCCCGGGGCTCCGGAAGGGAAGGAGGCGTGTCCAGAGCAGGCGGGAGGGATCTGTATAAAAGCGCTGGCAGCGCGGTAGCCCGGGCTACACTCGCCGCCTCGCGCTGGGACCGGGAGCGCTGCAGGAAGCACGGGCTGTAAAGAGGGCGCTGCGCTCGGGCTGCCCAATGCTCGGACTATCTGCCGCCGCTGCTCGTGCAATATGCTGGAGCCCCAGAACAGCTAAACGGAGTCGCCACACCGCTGCCTGGGCTGGATCGCAGCGCTGCCTTTCCTTATGAAGAAGACACATGTGAGTAGGGCACACCCGGGGCTCACAGGCTTTCTAAGAAAATCGCGCCCCAAATCCCCGAGGAGGCCGGCACTCCTCGGGACCTGTACATGCAGGGTTGCGCCTGCCGGGTGAGCCTAGAGGGTGCGGGGGAGTCAGGCGTGGTGTGCGAGCCCGAGCCACCCAGCCTTAAGGTTCGGGGAGGAGTGGGAGTGATGAGAGGGAGTCGGTGTCAAGTTTGGAACCGGAGCTGTTAAGTTTGGAGCTGTCAGTCGGAAACTGCATTTCCCATCAAAT
>PVHX01007139.1:77965-94035 GCA_004024805.1 Geosciurus inauris | reverse complement strand
TTTCTAATAAAATAGGCATAATGAATGAATGTCTTCATTTTGTGCCAAGAGATGAATAGAAAACATTATCCCCAATGAAAGCTATTTCTTTAAGGAAATTTTACATCTAATACTATGATGAGCCCAGTACAGTATTAATTATGATAGAGAGAATCTCTAGGTATGTACAGATGGAGGATATACAATGCAAAAATAATGTCAAGAGAAAAAAGTAATGAATTAATACATTAGGTAACATGTAAAATCTGAAAAAAAATCATCACTACCTTTAATGAGGTGAAGACAAAGTCAATATTTAGGAATATCAACAAAGTGAGATTGGTAAGAGTTGGTAGGACATTGGAAAAGGGGCAGATTTTCAAGCTGGGTTAAATTTGACAACCATGAGCTGCTGTAGTTTGAAAAAAGATTATGAGAAAATTAAAGATGTTATTATTGTAGAAAGGAAAGGCTTTGGTGGGGGAATAAGGGAACAAGTAGTGCACGTGTGGGTATCCAAAGCTGAAGACGGGGGTCTTGCCCAGTCCTGTCCCAGATGTGGAGGGCAAGGCTGAGCATCAGGAAGAGACAGCAGCCCCTTTCCACCTCTAGGCTTTGGCCCGTCCTGTTTCCTCTGCCTGCTCAGCTTTTCTCCCCTTGCATTCCATATTCTAAAACCAGATTTAAGAAGCAACACCTCTGTGAAACTTTCCTGGAAGCACACAAGCAGAACTAGTCACATACACCTTGGCTTTAACAAACTGTTCATGCCTCTAATTCATGAACAGCATCCGGGTGACTGTGTCGAGTTCTGACCCCCACACTCATTCTCCACCAACTACCTCCATTTAAGTACCATCTCATACAATTCTCTTATCAACTCTACAAGGTACCATAATTGTGCCCTTTTTGCATGTGATAAAAGTGAGGCTTGAGGAAGCAAGAAGATATAGCCAAGCTCACACACCCTCTAGGTGTCAGAGGTGGGATCTGATATACTGCCTGTCTTGGTTTGGGTATTCTTTTTTTGTGTGGTGCTGGGGATTAAACCTAGGACCTCACACATGCTATAAATGTGCTCTACCACTAAGCTACACCCTCAGTCTTTTTTTTTTTTTTCCCTATTAAAACTCAAGTTATTTGAATTTCACAAGTTTTTCTCCTTGTGGTGTCCTCTTTGTGTTCCAGGATCCACTCCAATATTCTACATGGTGTTTAGTTTTTTCTCCCAAGTCTGTCTCCCCGCTTTTTTACAATCTTAACTATCTTAAGGAGTAGAGGCCAGAATCCAGCAAGAATGTCCCAAATCTCTATTTGTCTGATGTTGTTTTCATGATCACCCAGTTTGGGAAAGAACAGCACAGAGGTCAAGCTCTAGCCACCACATGCTAGCTGTATGTGAGATCTGCGTGATATCCGTGATGATGCTGACTTTTATCACTTGGTTAATGTGGTTGTCTATACTGCCTTTTATTATATTTTGATAGCTCTAATTATCTGCAGCAGATTTTGCATCTCTTCTAATGAGTGAATATTCTCAGAGGGATGGCAAACTCTCCACAGCACATGCAGCTGAGCATCACCCTGCTGTATGCTGGCTCCCTGATACACAGTGAGAGGAAGAACAGCTTCTGCAGCAACCCCAAGAGTGCCACCCATGATTGGAGACCAGTGTTCTGAGGGGTGGCATCAATTGGTGGTGATGGTATGAATTCCTGGGCTCCAGGATGCCTGCCTATCAGAGAGCAGATGGCTCAACTGATTTGGCAATGGCCAAGAGCAGGGCAGAGGCAATGAATCATTTGCTCAGGATTTTGCTTATTCTGAGAATTATCCCTTGAAGAGAGTCTAATCCTCTAATTTTAGGAATGACATGAAGTCTGGAAATCTGAGATTATATACTGAAGGTTTCACAGTGAACCACAGGAAGAGCCATGATTCAGGGAAATGGTGAGAAAGAAAATGGGTCTGAAAGGTGAGATGCTCATGAGCAAGGGCCTGAGTCCAAACAAGCACAGAGTCCTCACAGGGCAACTGTGGCAGCAGCTTGAATGGGTCAGAGAACACAAGCTGAAGAACACAATAGTGACAGGTAAATTTGGAATATAAAGGAAGGGGACAAATTACAAGAGTTTTCATCAACAAGCAAATTAAAATAATCAGGCAGATTGGGCAAAAAGAAGATAAAATGGTGAGATGTGATTATAAATGAGATATAGCAATTAAATAAAGATTAACGATGACTTCTAGGGCTTGAGATCTTCATCCACCACTAACCTGGTATGTGGGAAAGAAATCATACGTTTGAGATAATTCTCGTGTTTAATTTGGTCTGAGGAGACTCATAGTTTAAAGAGCTAGCAGGAAAGCTGTGGATGTGGGTCATGAGAAAAAGCAAGAAGAAAACAAAGATGTGCCTACTTTAGATGTGCCCACTGCGTGGCTGGTGTTCCACTGTGTGAAGGAGAAAGGCACCAAATTCAGATGTCTTTTAAATACCTATCTCAGTGGAAGATGCTTCAATTCTTTTTTTATTTATTCATTTTTTATTTGTTCTTTTTAGTTGTACATGAAAATAGAATGTATTTTGACATATTATACTACATGGAGTATAACTTCCCATTCTTGTGGTTGTACATGATGTGGAGTTACACTGGTCGTGTATTCATTTATGAGCACAGGAAAGTTATGTCCAATTCATTCCACTGTCTTTCCCATTCCCATCACTCTTCCCTTCCCTTTATTCCCCTTTGTCTAATCCAAGGAATTTCTTTTCTTCCCTCCTTGCCCCCTTATTATGTGTTAGCATCTGCATATCACAGAGAACATTTAGCCTTTGTTTTTTGGGGATTGGCTTATTTCACTTAAGATGTTTTAATTCTTAAGGGGGAACTCAGATATTCAATGAGAAATTATCACTGTAGCTTCTGCACTTAAATTGAGACATTTACTTAGGAAAGAAGAAATTTTTTACTTATTTCCTCTTTTCAACTTTGAAAGAACATGTTTTTAGATACAAAAGAAGAGAAAGAAAGAAAGATTACAACCCATAGATTTGACCATAGGAAAAAATTAAAAGTGTTAAGAATTATAAAAAGAGCTGGGTATGGTGGCACATGCCTATGATCCCAGTAGCTCAGGAGGCTAAGGCAGGAGGATTGAAGGTTTAAAGTCAGCCTCAGCAATTCAGAAAGACTGTAAGCAATCTAGTGAGACCCTGTCTCAAAATAAAAAAATAAAAAGGGCTGGGGGTGTGGCTCAGTGGTTAAGCACCTCTGGGTTCAATCCCTGGCATGAAAGAAAGAAAGGAAAGAAGAAAAGAAGAAAGGGGGGGGAGTAAGGAAGGGAGGGAGGGAATGAGGGAGAGAAAGAGGAAGGGAGGGAGGGAAGGAAGAAAGAAAGAAAAAACTATAAAAAGAAAACATAGGGAGACCTTGGATAAATTAGAACAAAGTACCCACAAAAAAAGGTAAAGGTTTATAAATGTACTATATATAAAGAGGTCACATACATTGATATAAAAATAAAAAATTTATAAATAAGATTAACAGAAATTTACAAAAGGATAAATATAAATTGTTAATAAATATGAAATAAATGTTTAATAATTATATGTATTGGGGAATTATTTTCCTTATTAAAGGAAACAAGTATTTAAAATAGAAATTAAACCTTTTAGAATTAAAATACACATTTGAAAATTAGAAATTTAGGTTTTATTAAAATAGTAAAAACTATTCCCACCATTTAACCCAATAATTCCACTTTTATGAATAAAGAAATTATTCTATAATTCAGACAAAGGTTTATAAAAGAAAAGAGGCCTGTTACAACCTTTTTCACATAATGATGAGAAGTTGGAAGAAATGTATTTGTTCAACACTTAAAGAACAGCAAGAAAACTGGGACACAGTAATACATTGGAATATTATGCAGTCTTTAAAACAACATCTGAAGAGTCAGTAATAGAACATAAAATGCTCATAAAATTGACAGAAAACAGGAGAAGAAAACTGTACATTTTTATACACAATATCCATGAGACATGAATATTTATGTTAAGATTATGAAAGATTACATTTTCACCTTTCTGCATTTGCTAGATTTTATACAATCAGTAAATGTTGGTTTCTTTTCTTTTCTTTGTTTGAGGGGATATTTTTCACTGGCTGTTTTTAGTTAGGATCATTTTGACATAATTATAAAGCATGGATTATAATTTGCTCTAATTCAGTCCCCACTACTTCCCCTCTTCTTCCCTTCCCCCATTCCCTTTCCTGTACTCTACTGGCGTTTATGTTATTTACTTACAGTTTTTTAAATTAGTTTCTTAATAACAATTTTATTGAGATATAACTCTCCTACTTAAAGTGCATAGGTCAATGATTTTTAATATAGTCAGAGGTGTGCATGTGTATGTATTGCTTTATAATTAGAAAAATTTAAATTAATAGAGCTGTGGTTTATAGATATTCTCTAAAAACCTATCGTTTGGCTTTATGTATTTAGATCTGCTCTGTTTTGAAACACTATGAGGTGTACACTCTAAGAACCCCAACTAAAATATGTTCTAAGTAGCTCAGTCAAAACAAACGCAGGTAGCACAGTTCCTTTTTCTAAAGCCACTCACTCTCATCTACCCTTGTATGAAGTTCAAATATAACCAGGAAGTACTATCGCAGCATTTACCTTGACAGTGTCTGTGGTCGGGCGTGGGGCTGTAGCCTTTGTGACAGGAGCACATGTAGGAGCCCTCGAGGTTGGAACAAGACCCATTTGTGCAGACGTTTGGCTCCAGACACTCATCCACGTCTTGTGGAATGTTGCATAATAGAAAGGAAAAAAAAGGAAGAAGATATAAAAATAAAACATGAATCAAGTTAAATGTGGTTAGAAATGGAAATAGTAGACCTTCAGAAGACAAGGCAGATTCTTAAAGATAACTGTCAAATTGGCTCTGAGGAAGAAAAGTGGCCCTGCTGTGAACTGCAAGCCTTAGCTCGCTTTCCCAAAGTGACTCAAAACAGACCAAAGACACTGCATGAATAAATTCAGGAAGGATGGAAAGCTTATTGTAGAGGGAACAGGGAGAAGGGGTAGATTTATAGCAATGTTCTCTGGAAAGTAAATTTTTCCAAAGTATCAAAGATTGAATTGGGGGCCATTTAGGAAATTGATGAGTTCAGCAAGATGGAACGATCCTCACAGCAAAGGCTAGAATTCTTGATCCATGAGAGCAAGCTTTTACAGAAAGGGAGAAACGACTCTAATGAAACGCCTTGAGGCAGCAGTGAATCTGACAAAAAACAATCTAGGGCACAAAGCATACTTTTTGGACAATCTAAAGATAGGATGTAGGTTGTAGGTTGAGGAAACAGATGTGACAACAATAATAATCATAGGAGCTAATCTTTACATATACTTACTGCACGTAGGTACTAAAGGCTTGGCATATATTATCTCACTTAATTCCAACAAAATTTATATGGGCTAGTCACTTTATGGAAGGAAATGAGAAGTTCAATAACTTGTCCAAGATCACATGTTCACAAAATAGTGGTTCTGAGATTTGAATTCAAAGCCCATTCTTTCAACCTGGCAAAAGTCTCTATCATAGGCAAATACTATGGATAGAAATTAAGTTCCTATTGGAATATGGTTATTCAAAAAGAAAGATTTTGAATTTTGCACCCCATTTGAAAACCCTTGGGTGGGTCTACTGTACAGATACTAGCGTAGTATCAATAACCAAAAACTTAAAGAGGAAAAACTGAACCCACAAAGTGCTAACACTGTACACACAACATCACAGTTTAGGTTAAGTCTTTCATAAGTCTACAACTCAATCCCGACATCTTAATCATAAAACTGATAAACAATATGAAGGAAAAGAAGGAAAGGCTCTTGAATGCACGTGTCATTTTTTTAAGTGCTCCCCACAAAAGCAATAAAGATTTTTCTCTAACATCTTTAAAAAAAAAATAAAAGATTTCTCTCTTCCTGAGGCAGAGAATCATAGTACAGAGGTAACATAGTCTTCATTTGGCAATCCAGGGTTGAGATTGCACGGCATTTTATTAAATCTGTATTCTATCTATCTTATAATAGAATTCAGAGAATTATACTAAGATATGATAAAGAGTGTCTATGCATGTCCACATTTGTGCATTCCATGTGCCTATGGAGAAGAGGCAAGGAACAGGCACAGCCTAGGTGTTCTGTGTTGCTCTCACCAAACATCACTAATTATGGTGAAATGAGGCTGGTCCTAACAACAAAAATAGCACTTCCAGCCTGACTCATTATCCACTCTTTCTTCGCTTGTGGGAATCCACTTTTGTAAACACTGGAAGCAAACAGCTTGAAAGAAGAAGCCAAGCACTGAAGCCAAAGTAAATAATGGAACAGAATGAGCCCAGACACTAGGCATGGAAACTCCAGACAGCGAGGGGAAAATGTCATGTCTAGTATCTGGTTTGGTTTCAAAAATGTTAACAAGCCCAGGAATGTATGGATTATTCTCTTTAATTATTCATGACCAGAGAAAGTGATTTATAAGCTAAAGAATAACAGCAAAATCAATTTCTAAGACCGTTTTTTTTCTAAAGTAAATTAACAGACAGTACAGATTACCATTCATGAGATGCTTATAAAACTTCTCTTTTTAAGGTTACTGCCATGATTAATAATGAAGCAGAATGTAGGGAAGTGTCTAGCATAGCTTGATATGTTTATTCTTTCCTATATTTATGATAGACAAAATTGCATGGAGCCAGAATCCTGTCAAGCCAATCATTTATATGTAGAAAATACAGTTTGAATTAAAGGAAGATGTGGCCTAAATGGAGATCATGCTCTGGAGGAAATAACTATGTAGAAAAATATCACTGAAGAATTTCTGCAAAAAAGAAAGATGTCTCAGATCGGCCTCACAGAAAAACAATTGATGCACAAATGGAGTGGAATAAACTCAGCATAATATCTTCAGTCTAGAATTATCTCCTAAACTGCATATTCATGCATTTAGCTGTCAGTCTACTGGAAATCCCCTTGATGCCCTACAGGTTCCTCTGGGTCTTTACAGCCAAAACTGACCCTTACCTCCCTCCCTTGCCTTTTCCCCATATCACATCGATGTGACGTGTTGCTTCCCATATCAACAGATAGCACCACTATCCACTCAAATGCCCAAGTCAGAAACTTGAGAGTCATCTCTTTTAGACTCCTCACCCTCCCTGTTTTCCCTACAATTTGTTTCCAAGTCATATCAATCTACCTTCCAAATCTCTCTCAAATACACTCACTTCATTTCATTTCTACTACTTCCATTTCCTCTCACCTGAGAACTACCATAATATTTTAATTTGTTTTTCTGTCTTGCCATCTCTAATCCATTTTCCATTGCAGCAAGAGTAAACTGTAAAATATACATCTAATCATTGTTATTGCTTATCTACTTTAGAAAACTTCAGTGGTTTTCTGGTGTTCTTCAACATAAGTGAAAACAAAACCTTGGGGGGCTGTGGTAACAGAAGCAGAAGGCCTAGCCCTGTAGTTCTTATTTCTAGTCCTTGATAAGTTCTCTCATCAATACCACAGAAGGAAGGTGGTATTTACCCATCACACATCTCCCCCACTATGGTCATCTCACTCCTACAACAGAAGGAGATGATTATGTCTTTGGTTTTCCAAATTGTAGCTCAAAACTCATCTTACTCTAAGACATGGTGTATAAAACATACACATCACTCAAATTCTTCCAGTGCATTTACATAATGAATTCAAAAGGCCTTGGTGTTTTATCTCAAATGGGAAACTTATGAAAAATGACTGTGTTCATAGAAAAATGGATTCTGAGCTTCAATTTACTAATAAACTATTAGGATACAATAATTTAGCATTTGCCATTCAAGGAATTAATTGAACCTCCCAGGGTAACAAAGTTTCCAGAGGTTTACAAGGTCAGAATTTGTGGATATGACACTCTAAGGTTTATACATCCATCTTGCCATGTTATCACCCAGTTGAAATTGATCCTTCTCTCCTAAAATGCCGCAAGAGACTAAAAAAAACGCCTTACTGAAATGACATGCCACACCCACAGTATTTCCTAGGCTACCCATCTAATAACCCCATAAGAAAAGCCGGTCAGGACAGTCTGGCATGATTTGTCCTTACTGAACCCTAGCTGATGATCATTCCTTCATTTTGAAAGCATTTCACTTCATCATTTGAATCATGCATTCTGATTCTTTGTCAAGGTCAACACAAAGATCAGCAGTCAATAATTCCCTGACTCCACTTTCTTTCCTCTTTCAAGGAAAATGAGAACATTAACCTCCTTCCAGCTCCCTGACAACTTTCCATTCTCCACAATTTCACAAATGTCTCCCAGCTGGTAAGCAATGTCACCTTGCTGGCCCTCTTACTGCCTTGGGGTACAATTCATCTGGGTCAGGAATCTTTTTGACCTTCTTAATGTCTTCAGAACACACAAGTCTGACTCAAGCTCCTCCCTGGTGGGCATGATCTACCAGGTGCAGAAGGTCTTTAGAGGTTAACTTCACCCAGTCACATTCTGCCTGGGCTGTGCCTCCTTACACTTCACCTATCAATTCCTTGGAGTTGGCCAGAATGCGTCCCAGGGAAATAATTTACACACATTACTTCCTGTCCTCTCAAGGAGACGAATCTGTCAACAATGTGAACCAATCATTTCTCTGAGGTCCCACCAACCACAACTAAGTCCTTAGTCGCTACCATGGACTTCAATGAATGGGTACCATCTGAACTAGGAAGAAAGTATCTTATTATAGCACTACACAGAAATACAGGAGTATCGCCTACCACATTACTTCAATGATTCCTCAATTGTTCTATACACAACCAATTTTTTACTAAAGATATTACAGAATATATTTGACAGACAAGCAAACATGGCAAAACAGGAGGCATACTGCTGATCAGGCTAGTTTGAGAAAACATCCTCAACTGCACTTGAGGTCTTATCAATTGTAGGATCTTAGGCTCCCTCAGTCAATTCTAATGAAGTTAAAAGATGAAGTAGCAGAGTTGCTGACAAAAATTTATTATATAATCCACGAAAAGATCATCACTACTTTTCAGAAACTGGAGAAGAGCCAAAGCTGCATACATACTTCATAAAGCCAAGGATGACCTAAGAAAACTAATCCACTAATCCCACCAAATCACTGGCAGTATACTTCACCTTTCCAAAGGAACATTTTTGCCTTTCATAGAAACTCAACTGTAGTCACCTATGGTGCAGACCTGTTATCTCAAACTCTAGACTCCCACCAAGCACAGTGGCACATAACTATAATCCCAGCGGCCCTGGAGGCTGAGACAGGAGAATCATGAGTTCAAAGCCAGCCTTGGCAAAAGTGAGGTTTAAAGAACTCAGTGAGACCCTATCTCTAAACAATATACAAAATAGGGCTAGGAATGGGGCTCAGTGGTCAAGTGCCCCTGCATTCAATCCGTGGAAACTCCACGCTCCACTCCCTGCCAAGAAAAAAACAACGCTAGACTCTCTGGGACCTTATCACCAATTCTTATAAGAGATGATTCCAGCCCACATGGCTTTTTCCATTCTACAAACAGTTATTTTCCTTATTGTCTCCTTCATATTGCTTTGTTTCCTAATTTTCTCATGTGTATATGAGAGTTACAACTGACAAAAGAAAACACTGGATTTGTGATGAAAGACCTGGTTTTCATCTACAAATCCAACTTCTGCCATTTATTACTTGTAACCTTGAGTAAGATCACTAACCTGTTTGCAAATCAATTTGTAGATCTGTCCTACAGGGATGATTGCTGTGAGGATTAAAGGAAACAAGTCAAAATCCTTTGTAAACTACATAATGAAAAGTTTTTATTAAAACAAATTTTCTTGCATGGTTCCTGCCTTCAAAAGTGGGTTTTTGTTGTTGTTTCTACATCTAGCATCTAGCAGACATCTAGCATCTCTAGCATCTAGTAGAACCATAGTATATAGCTTAATAAATAGCATAGTGATTGATCAGAGGACTCCTTTAGCATGTCGCAATTTAGAGATAAGGCTGATGAGTGTACATTTTAGAAAATTTGCAAAAGATATGCATTGTGTTCAGCTGTCATTTTATATAAAAAATGTAGTACAGTAGTAAAGATGGTTGAAAGAGATGGTCATCACTGCCCTAGGTGCATGTATGAAGACACAAATGGTGTGACTCTATCTGGTTTGCAACCAGAGAAATGGAAAAATTGAGCTCTATATATGTACTATGACTTGAAATGCATTAAATAACAACAACAACAAAATAAATAAAAAATAAAAAATGTAGTACAAAAGCCTTCCACTTCAGATAAATCTATGAATGTTCATATATTCCATAAAGGTTCAAATGAATCTTGAAATGTGAAAATAAATTCTAATATGAAGAGAACTTCTAGAACAACAAGCTCTCCATGTTCAACCTTCAAGTTCTTGGTGCCTGGTTCTGGTTTAGACTGTGGCTAACCAGTTGTTGATACTAAGGTCTTCAAATACCTAGGACCTATCACATTTAGAAAGCTTACATGGAAGTCAGAAAGTCAGCTTCCACTTAGGGGTTAATGGAGAAGGAACATGCTGATAAAACCAGAGTTGGGTTCCCAGGTCACAGAGACTGTCACAGACTTAACTACAAAGCAAGAACAACAGAGTAAACCTAAAAGGGGCTAGCTGCCTGGCTATGTAAACTCATGCCTCCCGTACATAGTGGGAACAGACAATCTGCCTTGTGAAGGTGAGCAAGGGAAATGACATTCTCCAGAAGAGTAGAAATGGCAGCACTGTTATGGAAGCCCTATCACTTGTGAGGAATTGTTAGTAACTCCACTGAGAAGTACCATGGTTTCTAAGAAATGTATTCTAGCTAAATAAAAATGCTAAGAAGTTAAAGGAAAGCCAAAAAATTACTTAAATCCATAAAAGAAAGTTCCTGTGACACAGGGAGAGTTAAAAACTATACAATAGGAGCTTAAAGAAAGCCCAAGAGAATATACTTACATAGAGACATGGAACAGTTAAACAGGTATCATAGGTTACTAACTATATATTTTTTTTAGTATTTCAGGTCAAGGGCAATAAAGAGAAAGATAATATGATTAGAGGAAGAAGAGTTATAACAGGTCTGAAACTGGGCCAGATACCTCATGAGGTACTTTCTATCACTTATTTAATTCTGGCAAATATCTACAAAGAAGGTATTTCAATCCTTCTTTGGTATTTTACAGATAATGAAACTAAGCTGACTTCAAAGAGGTCATGTAGCCCAAAATACCTCTAACTTCGGGGAACCAAGACCTCTATGTCAGAGATGGCAAATGTACCTTTAAATAATTAAATATTAGAGCATATCCTCAGGGATGGCTCTTATCAGGTTTGAGGGAGTCCAGCTCCCCATGAGTTAAGAGAAACTCATCAAGTGAGTACCTGACATGCTGGGTTCCCTTCAGAGAGGTCCTGGTAGAAGCAGCCAGCCGGAACTGGCCAGAACTCAGAGTAGTGAAATAGCCATTAAAGGTAGGGATCAAGAGTGGGCAGTAGGTCCCCGCTGATCGTCAGGCCCAAGAAGTACTGTGTTGAATGAAGAAAGGGCTCTCAAGAGGAGACCGAAATCCACAACTTGCAAGAAGCAGCTACATCAACAGAAGAGCCAATTAGAGTTCCCAAAAAAGCAGGGAGGGCTGACATGTTAGGAAGAGTTGGAAAAGGATATTTGAAGAGGACAATAAATGACTCAGAATGAAAGGCCATAGGCCCTAAACTAAACACCAGGAAAAATGCCGTCCCTCGGACAACACCTGCTAACATTTTACCTGTTTCTACCCAAACTATTTTTGTTCTAATTCATAAATCAAGGAGAAGCATCCATCAATAAGACTCAGCTTCCATGACATGAATATAATGACAGCATTAATGGTTTCTGTAAGTTCATCCCTTAGCTGGTCAAAGAAACAAAGTGTAACTGGTACCAAATCCCTGCAGAACACTGAGGTCAAAGTAGCAATTCTTAATGAACTTTTAAAAGAAAAGAGAATCAAATCGATATGAAGATGGACACGCTTAAAGAAAAAAACAAACGTAATACCAAATTAAGTAATATTATGTATACTACACATACACTTGCACACATTTGATTATAACAATGTAGACATACATAGCCAGGGAGGAGAGTTATAGGGGGAAAAAACACTAAGATACCTGGAACCCAACAGTCTTATGAGGTAGAGATTTTCATGTCTACATATGACAACTAACAAAAGCCAAATGTAGGATTTTGTCCAAAAGGTGACTATAAAAATGGTCAAGTCTTTAATGTTCTTATATTAAGTTTTTAATTAAAAATTGGGATAAAAAATCTCATCAATGCACCCTAAATTATCTGGATGAAAGGATATAAAAAAGCCCCAACTGGTCACAGAGAAAACAATTAGAATGCCTCTATCTCTCTGAGGCTGGTTCATTTTTCCTATGGACATCCCACATATTTTATGTGCTCATTTGTTAAGCTGTAAGCACTAGAATGTAAGTAAAATGAGGGGAAGGCCTTTGCTCACTCTCATCTCCTAGTGTCTCAGCAAGACATCTGGCATGCAGGAGGTGCTCCCTGTACTTGTTAAATGAACAAATGAACGTGTCAAGTTGTGTTATCAATTTGTTCAACTCAAAGAGAGGCTTAACATGCACCTTCTGAAAAGCATTTTAGAGTATGAAAGTAAAAAGAAACTAAGACCTATAAAGGTGCAAGAAGATAGGCCTGAGTATTCATTAGCGTAGTGAATAGTTAGCAGAAAAATTCAATCTGCTCATTGGCTTAATATGAGAGGAAAGGCATGTTACAAAATCTGCCTTTGGTCTCACTCAGCTTTTCAACACTTGAAAGCTCTATTTCCATAAAAAATTAAGATGGAAAATCTCTATCAGTACAATTTGCAAAAACCCTCAGAAATTTAAAAGTACTGCAATCACAATATAAACAATTGATGGAACAGCAATTATACCATGTAGAGTGGTTTGATGTGTGGATTACATACAGCCTAAAATTTTACTCAAAGCAGAAGGAAAAAACACATTCCTGCTCTTAATAACAGGAAATACATGACCTCAGCAGAGCAGAAACAAAAGCTATTGCTTGGAACAAGAGGCTAAATGTGTGACTTTGGTTGAATTGAGCAACATAGTGACCTAATATTTCTGCTTATAATTCTACTCATCTGGTTGGCAAAAAGTAAAATTACTTTTAAGTAAGGTTCTGTGTATCTTTTATTAATTTAGAACAAAATGTGTGTATATATGTGTGTACATACACACATGCACACACTAGAACTCATTTAGCATTATTTATATTGAAGAACAATCACTTGCCAATTTGGTCAGCCATGTTCCATTACTAAATTCATGAATCAGGATTGTGTTTACACTACAGCAAATTGTAGTATTAAGGTAGACCTCAGGCACTCTTCCTGGATCACGCATCATTGTGTGAAAATGAGAGGACAAATAAAACTTTGATAGGTAACTATGACATTTGTGCCAATTGGAAAAATTAAAACCAAATGCACTTTCTGACAAGCACCTATTACATAAACAACTGCTTATCCAATAAACAACTAATGAATATGTTTTTTCTTCTGCTCCTCAAAGATCTGCATCTCATGATTCTATTAGGAGACACTCTTGGGGATGGGAATGGGGCTCAGGGGCCACCTGCACCAGCCACAGTGGCTGATCTGCTCCCTGGTGATGAGAGTAAAGCTTTGGTATTGGGAGTATCCTCCCTCCCACCTCCTCCCCAAGTTAAATCTCAACTCTAGAATTTTTCTAAGGGCCACTCCTTCTTTCAAGAATTCTCATAATATCACTGACCCCTCCTTCCTAGCATTTGTAAGTTTTACTAGTGAGATATTTGGGTGCATGCCAGTCTTCCCCACCAAAAATGTAAGAGTCACAAGGAAGCAGCTCCCCATTCTTCTTTTTGACCTGTCTCTTGCTTCTCACTATATTCCAGAACTTAGTACAATATTGGGTATAGTAGTAAATTCTTAAGCACTGGGGCAAGGCAACAATGAACAAATGACCCATTTAGCCCACTTATTCAGAGTTCTGGCATGGAATGGAAAAGAGTTCAACTTTTAAGAAAAAGATCATACAGTAGACAGATACACATAAGAAAAAGAACGACAGCAAATCTTACCTTCTCTTGTGCCTAAACTACAACAGCCTCTACTTCTATTGCAAGTTGGGGTGTATCTTTCCTATTCTATTAGTCCACACTCACTTCTCATGCTTCTGCTTTGTTCTCCATCTCTCTCTTCCATGCAGTACTTATTATTTGGTTGTATTTATTAGATTAGGGATAACAATTCATTTTAATTAGAATTATTTGCTCCATTTAGAATCTCACATCTTTCAGATGAATCCCATCTTCTTATTTCATCCATGGTTAAAAATTACTTAGAACTTTTTCAAGAATGATGTAAATATACTACATTTTGTTGCTTTTCATTTTGAAAGAGGACTAAACCATCATCACAGCACTCTATCAGAAAATGTAATGTGCAGAAAAAAGAAAAACTTAGATAAGTATACTATAGTACCTACCAAGGCACTGTCCATTCCAGCCCCTGAATCCTTCTGTGCAGGGGACACACTGGTAAGACCCAGGGGAATTCACACACTGCTCATCTGGACAAGTACTTGGAGTCAAACACTCATCAATATCTGAAAAAGCCAAAGAGGTAAGTCATGAACTAAAAGTTTATCAGAATACCAAAGTGAAACCTTACTTTTATGAGGAAGTAAGGAAAAGGCATGTTAGGTCTGCATTTCAGTGGAGAAAGCGATAACTGGGTGAGACACTGGGTCCAGACTTAAACATATGGCAATAATGCATGGGGAAGTATACCTGGATTAAAATATTTACAACACATTCCCAGGAAGAACCTGGCTCCAATTCTTCAACTGGCAGGGCCAGGCTTCTCCACTCTGAGATTTGGTAGTCTTTTGGGGCCACTTTCTGGACATCACATCTTTCGAGTAATACCACAGTTTGCCAGAAAGAAATATAAGGAATGGGGGCGAGAGTGAGGAAGCTATATATCTACCTGGCCAGAGTTTTCTTTGCAGACACTGGATGCTCTAGGGAATCCTTACTTTTTGACTGTATGGACCAAGAATATCCTGGGTTTGAGTAATTTAAAACCTTTCATATGATAGAAATTCCTTGGAGGTGGAAAAGAACATTAGGAGTGAACTCATATATACTTTCAAGATTTTCCAGAAAAACATGGGTGTTTAGAGGTCCTATATACTGTACATTTTATGTTGGGACACTTAGACATTAAATCTAAATCCATATGACTATTTTCTGGTAAAAATATACCCTTTTTTCCCCCTCAATTGCAGCTAACTGAAGTTATTGATCAATTCTTTTTAACACTGGGAGGAAAAAAAATCACCCTAAGTTTGGTTGGAGCTGTGGCAGAAATAACTACAACAATAGCTTTAGTTATTTTTAAAGAATGCTAAAAACAAGAAAATGGAGGAAAATGAGACACAGGAAGGAGTTCAACAGCTGAAAATGAGGGGCAATGATTTGAGTATTAGCCCCATTTGAAAGAAATACTTTCTCTGGAGGTGCATTTTGAATTTGTATTTAAGTATTCCTATACCAAATGAACAGTAAACATGCCTCTACACATACTTAGCATATGAACAGATTTTTAGGGCATATGCTGAAAAGCAAAAGTGAAAAAATACATAATTGGCTCACTAAATAGACACCCGTAGGCATTTCATGTCTTCATTCCTATAAATTCTTAAAACTTATCTCCTACTACACTTCAACACGTTTGTTGGGGGGAAAATGCTTAAAATGACAAAAAGTGAAGATGATATTAAAAAATAAGCACCAGGTCAGCACTGTAATTTTTTTTTCTATCAGTAAAAAATTCTTGATAATTGACAATGACACAGTGGTTTGTTTTTTTTGTTTTTTGTTTTTTTTTTTTTAAGGTCAGATGTTCTGGGACTTCTTGTT